>JAOPJH010071481.1:0-10608 GCA_027122575.1 Merluccius polylepis
TGTGTGTGTGTGTGTGTGTGTGTGTGTGTGTGTGTGTGTGTGTGTGTGTGTGTGTGTGTGTGTGTGTGTGTTGGGCATTTCAGTATTATAGGCAAACAACAAATGCAATCCAAAGAAACCATGGGGGTCTTCAGAGTGTTGTATGGGTCTCTGTGTATGTTGAAGGCAGGGTACTTTTTTTTTTAGCGTTGGCATGGCAATTGTTGATTGCTTTAGTCATGTCTGACCCCTGATTGGCTCAAAGCTTTTGGTTGTTGACTGGGTTTAAAGGTTCTACTTGGTGTGTCAGAAATTCAAATTAACATGTTTACCTGGGAAAAGCTTGAAACTATTTCTACAATGACTGGATGTTTTGTTTGAGTTGACAAGACCATACTTTAACAAATGTTGGCTTTTGAGTCTTCAGCTTTAATATTTTGTATAATTTCTTTTACTTTTGTTAATGACCTACTGCTCTAAAAGGAAATTGTGGCACTTTAACATTTTCTGTTGGTGTTTTGATGCTGGGTTTTGCAGGTTTAAGTTAAGTCTTCTGTATGTGTAATGTGAATATGATGCTCATCTTGTTTGTTAAGTGATGCAAAATGGTTCCCGATCATTCCCGACCCCCCCCCCCCCCCGATCACAGCCGATGTGCCACTTCCCACTGATTTCAGTTTGCGAGGCTGTGTTTTAAAAAGAAACTCCCAATGTTGTCGTCATAGCTCACCTTGTTGTGCTCCTAATGGAGTCAATACTTTTGAGGCCTGCTGGGAATTACACCTTGTGTCCTCTGCTAGGAAAATGTATGCATGTATATAAGTGTATTGTAAAGTTGTCGATTTTCTTTCTCTTTTTTTACCGAGATTAATTTACACATATTTCAACATTACCTTTTGATATGGTTTGGCTTGTTTTGTTTGTAATTTTGTAAGGGCCAGTTAATAAATATATTTGAATTGAATGGTCTGTTGTCCCAACCTGTGTGCACAAACATCCCAACATTTAGTGCCACCAAAGTTGAGGCTTTCTAAATGTTTGCCGACTAACACGCGCAAGGGTGTGTCTTGGGTCGCTGCTTTTAAGACCTGAGGGGCCACAGACCCACCTGCACCTTTATTTATCCCTCGGGATAAATAAAGCTTCTTGAATCAAATGACAGACTGATACATTTTTGGCAAGGTGTCTACACAAGTATGGTGACATTAAGGCCACAACGTCCATTTGTCGAACAATGATTGCATTCATTGAATGGAAAATAAAGTGGCACAAAATGTTCAGGTCTCAGTGGAGTTTAATGTTTTAATGTACACAAACATACAAGCATGTGTTGTAGTGGCAACGCATCAAGACATGTTGGCCACGGGAAAGCAAGGCGACGAGAACAGGTTTTCAAAAGGCGTAATGACAAGGCATGTGAGCCCACTAGCGGTCTACCCCCAAACTTTATTTGGATTTGGTCATACAGTATAGAGCGGTGCAGGAAGTAATCCTAAAACCCGGAAATCCATCAGCATTTTGGCACTTCCGGTTCCCTTGTCTCGAAGTCTATGGGTTTTTTGAATGGGTTTTTGGTTAGATGCCTGAAATAAGGTCTGTGGTTAACACAAGCTTAAGAGATTGCCACATTTTGTTCTACGACATAAAATACGTCAGTAAATACCCCACTTGTGAATTATGAAGCTTTTACGTACACTACAGAAGTGGTCGGCGACATTAAACGTCATCACGCCGAACACGGAAACTCATCTAGGCCTACTCACTAGTTTGCCTCTAGTTGTGTTTATACTCGCGCTCTTGCAAACTATTCTAACTAATATGTTCCAACTTGTAGATTTATCAATTTATAGTATTTTAGTATAGTATCTAATTGTAGTTTTTTCAAATTGTAGTGTTATAAATTCTAGAATAACCAATTAATAATTTTTTTCCAATTGTGTACGTTCTTCGTTCGTTAGCTAGCTAGCTAACCTACATTGCTAAAGTTGACGGCCACATGAAGCAGTTAGACAGTTTAACATAATCCCAGGATTTTCTTGAATCAAGCATAACATTTTGCATGACCAGAGCAACAATTCCTTAAACGGACAGCGGAAAATCACTGCTTTCATATTTAACCAAGGATGTATTGACTATTAATGTAACTTAGTTTGAATTTTGCAATATATATAATGGGGGGGAAAAGTTCCCCTTACAAGTTTGATCAATATTCTTAGGTTTGAATGTCCACCTTGTCTAAAGAATTGATTTCACCTAAGTTGCCTAGCCCACAGGTTTTTTTATACACATGTGCACTGCTCCGCTATGATGTTGGGCAGCGTCTCATACTTGAACGAGTAGCCACCGTCCGACGTGGTCGTGATCCTCAGCGACCGCATGGACTCCGGCACCGGGGCGCAGCACCGCCTCATCCCCAGCAGCGACGCAGGGCCCGAGGAGCAGTTTCCCCGGCAGTAGCGGAACACCACCACCTTGGGGTGGATGATCCAGCTCCCCCAGCCCAGCTCGTCAAAGCTGACGGTGACCTCGTCCCGCCGACAGTCGCTGTTCTCCGGTGGCGGCCTCCCGGAGGGTCGCTGCAACAGGTCCACGGCGAACGGGGACCACGGTATGGCGGCGGCGTGGCGGGGCGAGCGGCCGGAGGGCGCCCGCGGGCGGACGTGCAGGTGGAGGAACGGCGTCTTCCCCGGGTCTGCGGGGGAGCGGCAGCGGCAGGGGCAGCCGGAGCAGCGCACCTGCAGCACGAAGGGCCCCGAGGAGATGACCGTGGAGTATGGCCACCCACCGCTGCTGCTGAGACCCCCCAGCAGGTCGTAGGTGGTCCAGCCGTCCGAGGTCGTCGCCAAAGACGGAGCCTCCGCCAGGAGAACTGAGGGCCGCGCCGAGGTGGAGATGTACAGCGGGGCGGAGGAGTTGGACGCCAGCCCCGCGTGGAACCAGAAGTGGGCCGAGGTGACGGCAAGCTCCCGGTGGTTGTTGGCGGGCCGGAAGCGGTACGATGCGGCCATTTTGCCATCCTTCGACGCGGTGCTGCTGCTGCATGGCGATTCTGTCAAATGAGTCCAACACACACACATTTAGGGGGATCGTGTTAGTCAGGGGCGGTTCTAGGATCAGACCTTTGGGGGGGCTCAGAGGGGATGTGAGGGAAAGAGAAATCAAGTATGTGAGAGTCATGCTGGCAACAGGCCCAAGTAGTCCAATTAGGCCTACTTCTACTCCTGTATTAATTTGGACATATCTCAGGTTCTATTTGGAGTACAAAAACAATATTGGTATCGTTGGAAAGGTAAAAATGTGGAGGCTGAAGCCCCCCCAAAACGGCCTAAAACCGCCACTGGCCGGGACAACGAGATATATGAAGAGGGGGCTCTTGGGGACGCCAGTGATTATTTCTACATCACCTGAATTGTAATGTCAAATACACGTGCGACCTTGTGGCGCAGGGGAGAGAATTGCGTGTGATCTGCACAGGAGACCCGGTTTCAAGTCCCGGTGAGAAAGTGTGATGTGGTGTCATTTTATTTCTACATGAACTGTAATGTCAAATACAAGAGCTACTTCCTAGTACATTATAGTGGGCATCCAGGTAGCTCAATGCAGAGCGCTGCAGGTTATCAGATCTGTAGACCAGGGTTTGAGTCCGGGCAAGGACCACACCTAACTAGGGGTGTCCCCGACTAAGAATCGAATCTGATTTGTCAAGTCTTGCCTATAGTCGACTGATCGTCGAATCATGTTTTTTTCTTTTTTTTTTCTCATTGATCCATATTCTCATTTGCGACATTGGCTTCCATTTTCCACACCAGACTCAAGAGCTGAAACACTCAATTAAACAATTTTGATTACAATTTTGAGGCCGTTCGGCGGCGGTGTGTTTTGGGCTTTCAAAGCCGAATGGCGCGTGTCAAAACAGCCGCCCCTATTATTTTCTTACACCCCCACACCGGCGGCGGCCCTGCTACACTTCACACCACTGTCCTATTTCACAGCGTCGCCGTGCATCAAGTGCCGCCGAAAAGGCGCTTTTTTCTTTTCTTAGTTTTTCTTCTGCTCCGAAGACGACTATATTCCTGTAGACAAGCCACAGCGTGACGCTTCCTATGTGTGCTAGGGGCGGCAATTGTGTCATAGACGCATCACGGCGCTGCGGCGGCAGTGTTTTGCACTTGATATTTATACAAAAAAAGGCTATATATCATGATTTATTGGGAGAAATAAACTAAATGTAAAATCAGAAATTCAGCACGGCCTATAGCCCGAATGGAATGATCCTGTGTTTTGCCGACGATTTGACTATTTGCAGATTGGCAGTCGAATCAGGCTCCTTCGATCGAATCGTCGAATAGTCGACTATTCGGTGTCACCCCTACAACTGATTGTAGCCTATGCACCAGGTTAGGATAGGAGTCCCTTTAAGTTTATTGTCTATCTTTTTTCTTGTTCCTATCACGTCATTAATTTGGGATTGAAGTAGGCACCTAGCAGGCCACCTAAATATCCTGGGGGTAGGTTTATATATGCACCTGGGGTCCTTACATAGATAGTTCGTCACTCCTGCTAGTATTAGCGCATGGAAGCAGCTATCCGAGTGTTGTCTGGAAGTGTACAGGGGAGACGACGCTGGCCGAGCCGTGGCTAGTAGCTATTCTAACGGCAGTGGAGTAACTACTTTGAAATTGGCGTCTCTCACCCAGTATGCGAACGGCGTGTTCAACTGCAACCAGCATTGTTACAACCGGTTGCTGTTCTCTACACGGTATGAATGTGGTGCTGTGCATAGTGTTAATTTAGTTATTTTGCTTTTGTTTGTTTTCCTCTAGCCTGTTGATAGTAGCTGTAGTACTGATTGTTTGTATGATACATCACAGGCTAGAGTGGTTTAATTTTCTTTCTTTATTTTTCTTTACTCCTTCTCCCCTTATACCCAGCTGCGGCGGTGGTGGTGGAGCCAGCCAAAGATATAACACTTTGTAGAAGGCTTTTTCTAGCTTCCCTCCTCTTGTTCTAGACGTGTGTAGTGGGGTGGTGTGCATCTTTGGTTTGGTTTGATCCCAGTTTTACAGAGTGCGGTGACGTTGCAGTGTGTGTGTAGGCATTGTCCACGTGTGCGATAGGGACCCTACCCCCCCCTTCTACCTTTTTGTGTTATTGTTTTTAATGGCTTCTCTGGCTCCTGTGCGCTAGCTGGGTGATCCCCCTGTACTGGTTTTATTTATGAATATTTAACTGTTGACCAACAAACACAACCAACACGCAAAACTGACATTTGTTAATAAAGATTATATTTTTTTATATACTTTATAGAACCTGTGTTGCACTGATTATTGGGACAGAGTTCCCCTTGCTCTGGAATTGACACACTTATAAGACTCAAGGGGTGGCGTTGTCCACTGTGCATTTAGGGGCGCTACATTTTGGCGTCGTCGGCAGGATATTCGGTTAATTTTGGAAGTGTTGTTGGTTGGTCACAGTGAGCAGCACCGTGTGTGTGTGTGTGTGTGTTTGTGTGTAGAGAACAGCAACTGGCAACATGAGCGACCTGGAGGACACCGATGGAGGTTCCGAAGCGCAGCAGCTACAGCAGCTACGGCAGCGTGTGGCACAGCTTCGAACTGAAAACGAGAGACTGTCAGCTGCACAAGGGAGCTAGGCTGGGGGGAGTGGTCCCCTGCCAGTACGCAGAGAACAGGCTCTGTATCTGCCAAGAGAGAGACGGTGCCCGAAGTTCTCTGGCTCCCGAACAGATGGGACCCTTTCAATTGAGGAGTGGACTGAAGAAGCACAGAGCTGCATTAGGTCGAGGTACCTGTCTGATCTGGAGAAGGCAATGTTTTTATAGGATCACTTAGAGGGTGAGGCCCGAAGCGAGATCAAATATCGACCTGTTGCTGTCAGAGAAAATCCTACAGAAATGATTTCAGTCTTAAAAGAGGTGTATGGATGTTCTAAATCATATGTGTATTGGCAGCAGCGTTTTTTTGACAGAAAACAAAAAGAAGCTGAGTCATTATTTGAGTTTTCCCACGCATTAATGGATCTTATGGTTAAGGTGAAGCAGTCCAAGCCAGATTCGATCCCTAATGCGGATATGGTGCTAAGAGATCAATTTTGTGAGAATGTGCGAGTTCCAATGTTAAGAAGGGAACTTAAAAAATTGGTACAGGCTAATGTAGGTTCTTCTCTGCTAGATGTAAGACGGGAAGCAACTAGGTGGGTGGAGGAGGGACAGACAAGTCGTGACCGCACTCACAGCGCACCGGGCCGTAGAAACAAAGCCCCTTATATATCTCAGTGTGAAGCCGCCTCCGTTCAACCCTCCGAGATAGCCGAGTTAAAGGAAATGGTTTTGAAACAGCAAGCCCAACTAGATATGCTGGTTCAACATCTAGGGCCGGCTGCCGGTCAATCTCGCGCCCCACAGCCGTATAGGGAGGGCCGCTTTAAGCGTGCCCCTAACGGTCAGCCTATCTGTATTAGATGCAACCAACCTGGACATATAGCCCGTTATTGTCAGTCTGCTCTCCCTCCTAGCAATCGTAGACCAGATCCTCACACCTTTCCAGATTCCACCGCGTCAGTGCCCCTTGCCCATGGTTCGAACAGCCAGTCGGGAAACCAGAAATTCCCAGTGTGCTGAGCCACACACTGGGTGGTGTTGGCTCTACATGTGCGTCTTTTGGACAATTAGTGGGAAAATGCCCTGTTCTAGAGGTGTGCATGGGAGGGGTGATGGTCCCCTGTCTAATTGACACTGGATCAATGGTTACCACGGTAACTGAGTTTTTTTAATAGACGTTTCAGCCATCTGCAGAAGAAGGACTGCAATTGGTTAGGCCTTAAGGCAGCTAATGGGCTAGACATACCTTACACTGGTTATATTGAGCTGGATATTTTTGTTTTAGGACAGCGCATTCTGGGCAGGGGGATATTGATTGTTAGGGACTCGTCAGATGTGACCCTCCAAAACCGTAAGGCAGCTGCCCCTGGTATACTGGGTATGAATGTATTGTCAGAGTGCTATAGGGTTCTCTTTGAGCAGCATGGTGCACAGCTCTTCCACTCCCCTTCAGTTGAGTCGGCGACCCCAGTAGCCAGACGGGCCTTACAACATTGTGAGAAGATCCAAGCCATCTTTAATGCGTCCAAGCCATTCAAGGTCAAAGTTCAGGGGAAGTCTCCGGTCTGCCTGGGGGCTGGTGCCCTAACTATGGTTCCAGTTACATGCCCCCAGTGGGACACTGCTGAGTTCTTGCTTGAGCCGTTAAGCTTTGAAGATGGGCAATTGTCTGAAGGTCTCCTGGTGTCTCCCACCCTCGTCTCTGCCAAAAGGGGCATGTTGCGTGCCCCTGTAGTTAATGTTGGGTGTACGGACGTGTGGCTTTCCCCCCGATGCGCCATTGGAACGGTGCAGGCAGTGATGGCGACCTCCGCCGGAACCAACTTCGTTGACATCAAGCCTTCATGGGAAAAGTGTTCCGCCTACGTCTCCACGCAGGAGGCAACCCCATGCTCCAGCGTCCCTGAACCTCCCCTCCCTGACTTTGAGGGCCTTACTCCTCAACAAGTTTCTGAAGCCAAGGCTCTTTTCGCCCAGTATGAGGACATCTTTTCTACAGGTGATGGAGACCTGGGGTGTACATCCCTGATTACTCATGAGATTCCATTAGTTGATGATGCCCCCGTCCGTCAACCTTACCGTCGAATCCCGCCCACCCAGTATGAAATGGTGAAGGCCCATATCCAACAGCTTTTAGATAGTCAAGTTATAAGAGAGAGCAGCAGCCCGTACTCTTCCCCAATTGTTCTCGTCACAAAGAAGGATGGGAGTCTTCGTCTCTGCGTAGACTACCGACAGTTGAACTCAAAGACCCGACGTGATGCCTATCCCCTGCCCAGGATAGAAGAGTCCTTAGATGCCCTTTGCGGTGCCAAGTGGTTTTCCACCCTCGATCTCGCGAGCGGGTATAACCAAGTCCCGATGGCTGAGAAAGACAAGTCGAAGACTGCCTTTTGCACTCCGTTTGGCCTCTTCGAATTCAATCGGTCTCGTCGGAAGCCACCGACCCTGCGAAGATTGAGGCGGTCAAGGGGTGGCAGCGCCCGGGTCACCTGGCTGAATTGAGGTCCTTTCTTGGCTTTGCAAGCTACTATCGGCGGTTCGTCAAAGGCTTCTCCAAGATCTCCGCCCCTCTACACCATCTTGTGGGGAAGCTCAGTGGACCACGACGGAAGGGGAAGACCCCTCCAGTTCCCCTGGCAACATCATGGGATGAGGCATGCGAAAGGGCCTTTGAATCATTGAAGGAGAGACTTACCTCTGCCCCAGTCCTGGCCTATGCCGATTTCAAGAAACCCTTCATTGTGGAAATTGATGCTAGCCATGGAGGCCTGGGGGCTGTTCTCTCGCAAGACCAGGAGGGGAAAGTTCGCCCAATCGCCTTTGCTAGCCGAGGCCTGAAACCCACAGAGAGGAACATGGAGAATTATAGTTCGATGAAGCTCGAACTTCTCGCATTAAAATGGGCTGTGACTGAGAAGTATAGGGAGTACTTGCTAGGGAATCACTTCACCATCCTAACTGATAACAATCCTCTCAGCCATCTGCAGACCGCCAAGCTGGGAGCGATCGAGCAGCGGTGGGCGGCTCAACTTGCGTCTTTTAACTTTACCATCAAGTACCGCCCGGGGAAGAACAACCAGAACGCGGATGCATTATCCCGGCAGTACCTGGAGAGATTTGCGTACGGAACAGAGGTCCCCCTGCTGGGAGCTCTCGCCAATGTGGGCCAGCCGCCAGCTGCCGAAGGCCATTGTGGAGAAGTGGTGGCGCTTCCTGGCCGTACGCCTCAAGACCTGCGCCTACTGCAAGAGGCTGACCCAGTCATCGGGCCGGTGTATCAATATCATCAAGCAGGCCGACTGCCAGGAGCTGAGGAGCGGGCATCATTGTCCAGATCATGCAAGGCACTGCTTCGGCAATGGGGCCACCTGATTGCACAGGAAGGGGTATTGTACCGCCTTGTCCATGCCCCAGATGGCGGCCCAGAGACCTTCCAGCTGCTCCTTCCCCATTGCTTGCAGGAGGAAGTCCTCCGTAGTGTCCATGACCAGCAGGGACACCAGGGTACCGAGAGGACCCTTCAGCTGTTGCGGGACCGGTGTTTCTGGCCGAACATGGCCAGAGATGCTGAGCAGTGGTGCCACCAATGCCAGAGGTGCGTACTGGGAAAAGCTGTCCAGCCGAAGGTGCGGACGTACTGGCGAACGTTGCAGGCTAGCCAGCCAAATGAGATCGTAGCGATTGACTTTACCTTGTTGGAGACCGCAAGTGATGGACGGGAGAACGTTCTGATCTTGACAGATATCTTCACAAAATACTCCCAAGCCTTCCCCACCAAAGATCAGAGGGCCTCCACAGTGGCCAAAGTCTTGGTTCAGCAGTGGTTTCATCGTTTTGGGCTCCCAGGCCGTATCCATTCTGACCAGGGGCGGAACTTCGAAAGCCTGCTGATTCAACAGCTCTGCCAGATGTATGGCGTCCAGAAGAGCAGAACTACACCTTACCACCCCCAAGGTAACGGACAATGCGAAAGATTCAACCGTACCTTGCATGACCTGTTGCGCACCCTGCCGGCCGCTGAGAAGCGACACTGGCCACGCCACTTGCCACAGCTGACGTTTGCTTACAACACCACACCTCACCAGACTACTGGCTACACCCCATATTATCTCATGTTCGGGCACCATCCGAGATTACCAGTGGATTTCCTGCTTGGGGCTAGTGTGGCAGTACAGGACACGGGCACTATAGAGAACTGGATCCAGGAACACCAACAGAGTGTGCGTTTAACCCGGGAGCATGTCCGTCAGAGATCAGAGGAGCTCGCACACCGGTGGAACCAGAACCACAATGCCCAGGTGAACGATTCCGGCCTTGAAGAGGGGGCCTTGGTGTACTTGCGTAACCATGTACCCGGTCGGAACAAAATCCAGGATCATTGGAACCCTGCTGTGTTTCAGGTGCTGCGGAGCCCCTCTGGGACTGGAACAGTGTACATCGTAGCCCCTAGAGCGGGGGAAGGGCCAGCCCGGCAGGTCCACCGGTCCGAGTTGAGGGCTGTTCCAGAAGGGTTACAGTCAGCGGCAGCGGAGGCTACTCCTGTCAGCCAAGTTGGCTCGCCTGTTCACCTCCAAGTCTGCGAATCTGAAGGACAAGAGGATGGGGAAATTTTATATCCTGAGGAGGCCGTGGATGGTCCCGATTCCCTCGCTCCCGCTGAAGTGGAGGCCATACCTGGGGAGGCAACTGAAGCCCTGAGACGCTCAGCCAGGTCTACAGCCGGTCGGCATTCCAACCCCTATCGGCTCCCTCAATCCGTTTCCACCAGGGATGAGGAGGGATGACTGTCAGAGGATGGAGACCGAGACCCGGGGATGTGACTTGTCATCGTCGGGTCGCCGATTCGTTTGGAGGGGGTGGATTGTAGCCTGTGCACCAGGTTAGGATAGGAGTCCCTTTAAGTTTATTGTCTATCTTTTTTTTGTTCCCATCACGTCATTAATTTGGGATTGAAGTAGGCACCTAGCAGGCCACCTAAATATCCTGGGGGTAGGTTTATATATGCA
>JAOPJH010071494.1:0-10607 GCA_027122575.1 Merluccius polylepis
GATATTGGCTGCTGTTAGTTTTGGCTGCACACCAGTCATTATTAATAACGCTGTGTGTGTGTGTGTTATGGCTAGATATATGTACAGTATATATCTAGCCATAATTATAGTATTGACATAATTAAAAGGCCAATGACAACAATATGATCTCAGATAATGAGATCACAAACTTCTAAGAAGATGACTAGATTAGGTAGAGAATCTCCCTCAGTGACACTTGATTTTACATGTATGAAAAACTCATACATGTGCGGTCAGCTACCTGCTAGTACACAGACCCAAACACGTGCTCCAAAGATAATATGCAGATATGCGTACGTTAAATCTGCATATGTGTTAGCTTTGCATCCAGTGTTTGAGTCTAGGACTTGATGATGGACGGAAACAGGCAATAACTTACTAAATGAAGGTTACCTCTGTATAAGCCTACTGAATGTTTCTAGTGCCATCCGTGTGACACCAGATACACTGCAGTTGGCTCCGGGACTCTGACCTGACCTCTACATAGTCTGGGGCCGGGCCCCCCCTGCCCCACTAGTCCTCTGCTGCTACGCTATGATGTCATGGAAGCTAAGCAGCTGCCAGCTAGCAGCGGTAGGGCCACACAGTAGAGTTTGACAGGAGGCAGGAAGAGAAGGAGAAAGGGAGAAAGTAAAAAAAAAACATAATGAAAGGACAAAGAAACAAAAAGAAAGAAAAAAAAAGAAGGAAAATATAAAGAAAAGAAAAAAGGAAAGAAAGAATAAAGAAAGACTTTCGGTCTTAGGCAGAAAAAACAGAAAGAGAAAGAAAAAGACAAAGACAAAGACAGAGAGAACGAGACAGAGTAGCCATAGAACAAGAAATGCAGTAAAGAGCACAGAAATGTTATGAAGGAATAATGATGAATAGAAGAGACATAGAGATACAGAATGACATGAAGCGAGAAAGGAAAACAAATGGGGAACAGGGAGCGACATGCAGGAAGGACCAGAGGGAACTGAGCCATTTAAAATATGCATGGTGTGCTGCGGTGGACAAAGGACTTGCACACGTAACCACGCACGCACGCACACGCGCACAGACACAGACACAGACGCAGACAGACACACACACACACACACACACACACCTAGTCCGGAGGGGGTCTTGATCTCAGGGGAGTGGCGGGAGACAGAGGGGAAGAGCCGGTGGGTGGAGAAGGAGGAGCCCTTGGAGGAGTGGGTGGGGGACGTCTCGCAGAGCACCTGGGTGGTAGGAGATGATAATAAAAAATAATAATAATAATAATAAAAGCGTCAGACTAGGCGTTATCCATTCAAATTTAGTCATTTAGCTTTTAATCCAGAGGGACTCACAAGTGAGACTGAAAACAACCAAAGCAAGTATTCAATATTGGAGTAGCTCCAAAAAGAGTTATAGTGCTGCACAATCAAGTTTAATCAACTGTAGAGAGTGCAGAGTAGCCATAGGAATCTTTTTTTCCCCCATCAGGTGTAGTCCGACATCGCTAGACCAATTCTCAAATACGTATTAGTCTAGAACCTCTCAGTTCATTTTCGATTTCCAAATGGATATAACTACAACCAATCAGAGCAACGAAACATGTGATGTAAATTACACTTTTACCAAATCCTGTCAGAAGTACGGCAAACACATCTTTCTTATCAACAAAAGCCTCAAAGGGGCTATAGACGATATCCTGAACATTAATATAGCAGCAAACAACTATTGGCTATGTAGAGATATAGTGGAGTAATGGCGTCCTGACCAGAGAATGACGCACCCTCCCTCTGTGTGTTGTAATCTGAGCTTCTATTTTGCTTTGTTTGGTGTCCGGGCCGGCCACACGTTCATGATAACGCACGCGCTGTGCATGAGATGAGTTAAGAAGGTAAAGAACACTCCCAATTGTTGTGGTTTGAGATACTGGTGCTCTAGTGCGACATCTTGTGGCTAAAAATATCGTCTATAGCCCTTTAAATGAGCAAATACTAGCTAATACAATTTAAACGTTCGCAATAAATTCAAATTATTTATAACTTGCAACATTTTGAAATTCATTTTTTATAATATGTGTGTATTTAACCTATGTAACCTAGTCCAGAGTTGGGAATATAACTGAACCCTCTAAGCTATTCCATCCATCCATTTTCTTCCGCTTATTTGGGCCGGGTCACGGTGGCAGCAGGCTGAGCAAGGAGCTCCAGGCCCCCTTCTCCCAGCAACGTTTTCCAGTTCCTCCTGGGGGACCCCGAGGCATATGTAATCCCTCCAGCGAGTTCTGGGTCTACCCCGTGGTCTCCTACCAGTTGGACATGCCCGGAAAACCTCCAAGGGAAGGCGCCCAGGAGGCATCCTGATCAGATGCCCGAACCACCTCAACTGGCCCCTTTCGACGCAAAGGAGCAGCGGCTCTACTCCAAGCTCCCTCCGGATCTCTGAGCTCCTCACTCTATCTCTAAGGCTGAGCCCAGCCACCCTATGGAGGAAACTTGTTTTGTTCGCTTGTATTCGCAATCTCATTCTTTTGGTCACTACCCAAAGCTCATGACTATAGGTGAGGGTTGAGATGTAGATAGACTGGTCCGATACAATGCCCGCATCACTGCTGACGCCGAAGCAATCCGCCTGTTCATCTCACGCTCCATTTTCCCCTCACTCGTGAACAAGATCCTTGATTCGAGATACTTGAACTCCTTCACTTGGGGCAGCAACTCGCTCCCAACCCAGAGGGAGCAATTCACAGTTTTCCGGCTGAGAACCATGGCCTCAGACTTGGAGGTGCTGATTCTCATACCGACCACTTCACACTGGGATGCAAACCGCCCAGTGCATGCTGGAGGTCACGGTCTGATGAAGCCAAAAACACTAAATAATCTGCAAAAAGCAGAGATGCAATTCTGAGGTTCCTTAACTGGACACTCTTCTTACCTCGGCTGTGCCTTGAGATCCTGTCCATGAATATCACAAACAGAATCGGGGACAAGGGGCAACCTTGGTGGACCAAACACCCACCAAGAACGTATTTGACTTTGTGCCGAGAATATGAACACAGTTCTCACTTTAGTTGTACAAGACCCGGATGCCTCGTACCAACGGCCCGGTAGCCCATACTCCCTCAGTACCCCCCACAGGATCCTCCGAGGGACACGGTCGAAAGCCTTCACCATGTCCACAAAACACATGTAGACTGGATGAGCAAACTCCCATGCCCCCCCCCCAGCAACCCTGCAAGGGTAAAGAGCTGGTCCACTGTTCCACATCCAGGACGGAATCCACTTTGCTCCTCCTGAATCTGAGGTTCGACAATCGGCCAGAGCCTCCTTTCCTGCACCCTGGAGTAAACTTTCCTAGGGAGGCTAAGCAGTGTGATACCCCTATAATTGGAGCACACCCTCTGGTCCCTCTTTTTGAAAATGGGAACCACCACCCCGGTCTGCCAATCCACATGTACTGTACTCGACATCCACGCAACACTGAAGAGGCATGTCAGCCATGTTAGCCCAACAATGTCCAGAGCCTTCAGCATCTCAGGGCAAATCTCATCCACACCCGGTGCCTTGCCGGGTGTGGATGAGATTTGCAAAGGTACGGCCATTCTTAAATCAAAATGATGCTGAGAAGTTAATTCATGCCTTCATATCTAGCTGACTAGACTACTGTAATGCACTCTTTACAGGTCTTCCCAAGAAAACCACAGACTGCAACTTATCCAAAACTCTGCAGCCCGGTTGTTAACAAACACCAAAAGAAGAGAACACATTAGTCCAGTCCTAGCTACTTTGCACTGGCTCCCTGTAATTGACTTTAAGGTCCTCCTTCTTACATATAAAGCACTAAATGGAGAGGGACCTAGCTATATTACAAATTCTTTAATAAATTACACCCCATCAAGAATATTACGCTCATCCACTGCTGGGTTATTGGAGGCTCCTAGAAACAATCAAAAGAAAATAGGTGATGCAGCCTTTGTGAACTACGCCCCAAAACTATGGAAAACACTGCCCCAAAACATCAGAGAAGCCAACTCAGTAAATATTTTCAAAAGGCAACTTAAAACCTATCTTTTTATTAAAACTTTTAATTGAGAACAGGCAATAATACCCTCTGACATGGTAACACCCTCTTTCATGGTACAGTATCTTGCACCATTCTTCTTTGTTTGTTTTTTCCCTCTTTTGTTTTGTTTTTACTTGCATGAATTTTACCACTGCTGTTTTATGTTATTTATTATCTATTTTTTTTTAAAATCCCTTTAAAAAAAAAAAAAAAAATTAATCCATATATTGCATTTGCTTACATTTTACTGTGTTATATTACTTGACATTTTAACTCATAAACTGTTTTTACTGTAAGCCAGGTACTAGGCCTATCAGATCGATAGGTTCAGATGTACTTAAAGTGCACAAACCTCCTTTTCTTTCTGATGCCATGTAAAGCACTTTGAACTGCAATCCCTGTATTAAAGGTGCTATATAAATAAAGATTTACTTACTTACTTACTTACTTACTTACTTACTTGCCACTGAGGAGCTTTTTGACTGCCTCAAAGACCTCTGCCAGGCGTATGGACGAGACTTCTCTCCGAGTTTTCAGACTCTTCCATTGAGGACATATTGGTCGGGTTCAGGAGTTCCTCAAAATGCTCTTTCCACCGCCCGACAATATCAACAGTCCAGGTCAGCAGTTCTCTAACTGAAGACAGCCTGAGCTAAGCCCTGCTTTCCATTTCTGAGTCGCCGAACAGTTTGCCAGAACTTCCTTGAGGCCAAATGAAAGTCCTTCTCCATAGCCTCCCTGAACCGACACCCAGTTTTTTCTTCAGTGACCGCCGCAGCCGCAGCCCTACTTCTTCCTGCTGCTTCGGGAGACCCCTGGGCCAGCCAAGCCCGAAAGGCCTCCTTCTTCAGCTTGAAGGCTTCCTTCACCGCTGGTGTCCACCAACCGGTTCTTAGGTTACCGCCATGACAGGCACCGACTACCTTCGGACCACAGCTCCTAGCAGCCGCCTCTGCAATGGAAGTTTTGAACATGGAACCACTGGGACCACTCGGATTCCATGTCCCCAACCTCCCCCGGGATGTGTGAAAAATATGCTTCCGGAGGTGGGAGTTGAAGACCTTGCAGACAGGGCCATCCACCAGCCTTCCCTGCCATCTAATCCAGCTCACCACAGGTGGTGATCAGTTGACAGCTCTGCTCCTCTCTTCACCCGAGTGTCCAAGACATACGGCCGCAGGTCTGATGACAGGACCACAGTCGATCATCGATCTTTGACCTTAGGCGGTCTGGTACCAAGTACACTTATGAGCCACCCTATGCTCGAACATGGTGTTTGTTGTGGCCAATCCATGACAAGCACAGAAGTCCAATAGCAAAGCACCACTTGGGGTCAGATCAGGCAGGCTGTTCCTCCCAATCACCCCCTTCCAGGTTCCTCCATTGTTTCCCACGTGAGCATTGAAGTCTCCCAGTAGAACTATAGAGTCCCTAGATGGAGCCCCTTCCAGGATGCCACCCAGAGACTCCAAGAAGGCCGAATACTCTGAACTGGTGTTCGGTGCATAAGCACACACAACAGAGCTTTCCCCTTAGCAACTTGTAGTCGCATAGAGGCGACCCTCTCATTCAATGGGGAGAACTCCAACACAGTGGCACTCAGCCGGCCGGCGCCTCTCATCCTGGGCAACTCCGGAAAAGGACAGAGTCCAGCCCCTCTCCAGGAGTTTGGTTCCAGAGCCAGTGCTGTGTAGAGGTGAGCCCAACTATATCTAGTTGGTACCGCTCCACCTCCCGCTCCATCCCTGCCAGAGAGGTGACATTCCACATCTCTAGAACTAGTCTACAATGCCGAGGATCAGCAGGCCCAGGCCCCCGCCTTTACCTGCCGCACATGTTGCACATTACCCCAATGCCTATCCCTGCAGGTGGTGGGCCCACAGGGCGGCGGCTCCATGTTGTTTCTTCGGGCTGTGCCCAGCCGAGCCCCATGGGTCAAGGCCCAGCCACCAGACACTCACCGGCGAGCTCCCCTCCCAGGTCTGGCTCCAGGAGGGGGCCCCGGTTTCCTTATTCCGGGCGAGGTAACACAGTGCCTTTGTTTCCGCTTCGTTAGCTCTAAGCTATTGTGATATCAAAATATTTATTTATTTAACTATAACATCATTGCATTCAGTGTTTGTGTATTTCATTTTAAGTTATTAATAGCATATGAATATTATTGTGATAGAATAATTAGACAATTTATGAGCCAAAAATGTATTTACTTATTTTGCCTCAAAAGCAAACACTTATGTTTTTTGTTCAGATAACATGCTTCCTGCTGAAGCTGCCTATATTTAGAAGCGGAGCCTATACGTTTTAGGGCCTATACGTTTTCTACCGACCCAAAACATCCAGCGTTGTGGCCTTTACAGAACAGGGCAAAACTCAAAGCTCTCCATGCAACATGGTGGTGTAGCATCATATATTATAATATTGCCATATACAATGTTCTAGAATCGCCACTGGTTCTAGCATTGCCGTGAGCTTTAACCTTTTGAAATGGTGTCGCTGTTGTGGCACAGTTTGACAGTGAAGCAACATTGTGTGTTTTCCATATTTGGGTTTTAGACCCATTCAATTGATCCTACATCCTGTCATGCACTTTTCCGGATCATACGCAACCATGTCACATACGCACACACACACACACACACACACCACCACCAAAGTAAGACGGGTTATCCACAAAAAGTTAAGAGTATGCAGAATTGAATAAATCCGCATGACATTGACGGTCTTACACATTGTTTGGTCTTCAAACTATATGTCACGAACATAATCTGCTCGCAAGGCTGACAGAACAAGTCTCCTCCCACCAAGGCAACGCGAAGAGGAGCTCTCTGACATACAGGAAGACGCGAAGAAGTAGAATAAGTCCAAAACAACGCTTTTTTACATTGCACTTTTATTTCTCTTTTTCTACCGACCAACGTCAATAAGGAGGACGTGCTGTTTTTCGATGCACGCATGCGACTTTGACAATTGAAATTGAGTTTTAAAACGATGATTGCCAAACTGGATACATAGTAACGTGTGGGCTGCTTCACCAAAATCAGGACTGCCAATTTAAATGGAAAGGCATAAATGAACTTGGAAATGTCGGAACACAGGTCCAGTTTCCTTCACATTGGAGATATTGTGTCTCTGTATGCGGAAGGCTCGGTCAATGGCTTCATCAGTACTTTGGGGTATGTCCTCTCCTTTCCGCTGCTTCACTGTCAATGACTTCATGGCCGTGTTTAATGGTGCTGCTTCGTGTATTTCATTATGCTGTCGGATCCAGATCTGTCGTAGTTTGGACAAGTGTAAACTACTCTAGGCGAATTTGGCAAGGCCCTGCCAAAACTTGACGCAAACTGTTAGGAAACGCGGCCAACCTTACACTTACGTACGCAAATGTCGCAGGAATGCAAATGATTGGTTCGTGGCGTCGTTATCCCAGCTGGGTACAGTCATGTTTAATAGCGAGGAAAGGGAAAAACACAACTCTAGCCACCGCGTCTTTCAAACGGCGATGAATGTGCTAATAATGTGCTGTCACACAGGGGTGCTTTTTATAATGACGAATAGCCTATTCAAATACTTTCCTTTTTCTTCTTTTGTTACTATACTATAACAAACGCCCATGTCACGTAGGTCTTAATAGTAGACATTAGGCTATTAGTATATATGCATTATGTTATTATCGATCATATGAGGTGGTCTCGCAGAGAAAGTAGCTGATTCAAGTTTTTGTTGTTGTCCTAAATGTGTTATGCAAAATCTGAGCCTTTAAGCACAAGGTGTGTGTGATATCTTTGACCCCTCACTAACTCAACTAAAGCTAACACTGAAGGGAAAAATGACCCACTGTCTTTTCAGTTGTACCTAACAAAGTGAACAGTTGTGTGGCCTCAGACAGTGCAAGGTGGAACCAGTTCCTTCCTGGTGCACATGGTCTGCAGAGAGCCGGAGAACCTGTTGGCATTTAATCCAACTGCTGCTGCAACCCTATGCAAGCCAGGTCTTTTATAGTAGGTTTCCGTTACAGCTGGCAAATAATGTTGTGTTTGTAAGTAGGGACATGAGTCTACATGAACTCACGGTCCTTTTTCTCAGGATCATGCTGATACAACAGGATTGCAACACAGGACTGATGCCAATGTTTTTAACCACCGAAACCACACACACTTTAAAATGCTAAGTGCATAGAACCTCCGGCCCTGGCTCTGCTGCCTGTGGCCAACTCAATGTGTGGCGTTCTTATCTTAGCAGCCATTTGTGAGCTGGTGTAGTTAGATTTTTTTTTTTTTAGGGAATTTAATCAGGTGTACCTAATGTTTACAGCCTACCAGGGCTCACCAAACAAGGGTGGGAACAACAGAGATAATATGTAGTGCTTAAAGCCAACATACTTCCCTTCTTAACCTGAGCTTCTGTCAACACGGTGCAATGCAACCTCGGCTGCACACACACTGCACCATGGCCATGTTTCCGAAGGATAAGATGAAATCTTGCACATCTTGTGCTATGAACACATCAAGTATGTTTTTGTAAGGTCACATACATGCTCCTTATACATGTACGTTCAGGATATGCTCCTTGTGTAACGTTTCAAAGTGGTATTAGCATTAGGATGTGGATATGTAGTAGATGGATCTATATGAGAAACTGTTAATTCATATGCAGATATTAGGTTTTAACGCATTTTATATTATTATTTGGATATGCACTTGTGGATGGGGAATGAATGGGTTTATATGAAGCTGAAAACTGTTGGGGAACAGTTGGTGAACTGGTTGAAGCATGCAAGGACATGCATAGCAAGCATTCAAGCAGGCCAGCCATGTGCAGTAGCCTGACATTCTTCCAAACATATGAAAGTTGTCGAAGTCAAGCCACACACAAGTCTTATTTGTTTTGATCCATTGTCACATGCCTCATCTCTATATTTAGCATTTAATACTTGTGTTGTGTTCCGGTCATAACGTGACTTGATGCTAGTTTATGTTTAACTATGTTCCTGTTTGACGAGCCCTGGTTGTCAGGTGCAAAACAAATTAAGCTCATCTCTCTTCTTTTTTTCTTCTTCCTCTGTGGGAATGTATGGTTAATTATTTATGAGCTCAAATGACTTGTACCAGCCTTCCTGCTTGCCTTCCTGTTTAGGAGTTGAAGACATTTATTGGTACTTCCTATTGGATCCTGTTGTTGCTCGATTTGATACGTCATGCAGCACTGGGCGGTGAAGCGAGGCCCTCACTGCATCCTGAATGCCTACCAGCTGTGTATGAATTGGGGAGATAGTGTGATAGGTCACTGCGTTGTTTTTTCTTCTTCGCTTAATGAATAGAAATGCCTGTGCATGTCTCACTGCTTTACTCGATTGCATTCAATACTGGGTGTAATGTTTTTTTTGTTTTTAGTGACGCAGTTGACTACATAGGAAATAGTTAACCTTGTCTGTGAAAGTACCTGTATAGTGGCTCTTGTTCATGAGAACACAAAGACCCAAAGATGAATTCCAAAGTACCAGTACTCGCAACAACAGCCAACAACAACACCATAATATGCTTACAATCTTGTACTTGTTTTGAATTGTTTCGGGTAGCATGTCCAAAGCATATCCTTTTTCACAGCTATGATAAACCTATACGATAAACTTCTCTCCACTGCTTCCTAACTGGCACCACGGGGGTTTCAGTTGGTGCAGAACATTACAAGGCTGTACATCTTGACTCTTAAACATAAAATCATATCTATGGCTAGTATAAAGTATACCTAAAATGTGAAACCCTGTCTTTATCTTTACTATTATTGTGAGCTTGTTTTAAATTAATAAAATGTTTAAAGACTACAAACCCATCCACCCACAGCTCAATCAACCCAGGGTTTTTTGTATTTTCTTATTTCTGAATTAATTTGGTCCGCAGAGTGGTGGTGCCAACTTGTCGCAGAGGGATTCATGTAAGGGTTGATGAGGATGGGTTTTATTATTCTAGATACACGATTTCAAATCATTTTGAAAATGGTGATGACTGCAGTTAAAAAAGTGTATTGTTGATGTCATCCACAAAGTTGAGCAGACAACCTTGGCCTTCAAAAGCGGACAAAAGTGGGCTTGAGTTCAAAGAGCCGTTTACTTATTTGGGATGTGGACAATGCTTTGTACAATGTATGGAATCATGGGCTTGCATTGTTTACTAGTTTTCTCTTTTTTTAAATCTTTATTTTAGCATATGGTTTCGATGGTAGCCAGCTATGTCTCCAATTTTGGATACATTTGTTCATGACCCAGTTAGACGTTTGCCTTGGAAACCAGAAATATATAAATAAATTGTTTATAGAAATTGTTTGCTTACATATCACATTACATCAGTAAATAATGTTGTAAATAATGTTGAAAGGTAAAATATTAAATATGTTGTTTTCTTTTCTCCAGGCTTGTTGATGATCGTTGTGTGGTCCAACCTGAGGCCGGAGACCTGGCCAATCCACCGAAAAAATTCAGAGGTGTGTGCGTGCGTGTGTGTGCGTGTGTGCGTGTGTGTGTGTGTGTGTGTGTGTGTGTGTGTGTGTGTGTGTGTGTGTGTGTGTGTGTG
>JAOPJH010071607.1:0-10592 GCA_027122575.1 Merluccius polylepis
CACACACACACACACACACACACACACACACACACACACACACACACACACACACACACACACACATACTCACACACTACTTTTTCCTGTGTGAGTGTTGGGTTACCTGACTCTTAAGTATGTCAGGAACTTGCCCTGCCTCCTCTTCCTCCTCTGGGCAACCATGCTGCTCGGGTCACTCCTCCATCCCCCTCCCTCAGTCGCTCTATCCCTCCCCTCTCTCCATCCCTCCCCTCCCAACTCCTCTCCATGATACAGACCATGGGTAAGGTCACGGCCACTTGGCTTGAGCGCACCGCAGCGACTTGTAATCTTGATCATTTCCAGATTCCAAATGATGACGAACTCATATTTTGGTATTTTTCCCTTTGCTGCACCGCCGTCTTGTCCAAACACTCGCGTTTTCGCTCCATTGCTCCTGTATACCACTAAGTCAATGTACCGGAGACTGAGTAAATACTTTTGGCCTTGGTTCGAGGTTAAGATGGCCCCTCCGGCCGTTGCAACATTTCATGTTTGCGTTGTGTTCCCAGCGCTCGTCTCACGTGGCGGCGGAGGTCCGCGAACTCTTTGTGAACCCCTGTCTTCACTGAGTGTGTGTGTCCAGCCTCACTTCACCACCACACCACCTCCCCCGTCCCCTTTTCCAATCTTAATGTGGTGTTTTTCAGCTTGCTGCAATCGAGCTCTTGATTCTACAAATGGCAGAGAAGACCGTGTAGGCTGAGTAGAAGGGCGGTGGAGGGTGGCCAGGTTGCCCATTAGGGAATGCGTACTGCATGCCAGATGTGTGAGATTCCTGTGTCCTTAGCAGGCTGGACTCCAGATAAGCCCACCTCCACATCCCCCCCATGATAAACAGTCTTAGTGTGACATTTCCCACACCGCTGCAACCAGAGATGCATACCATGCTGCGGTAACATACGCACGTATGACCCACCTAAAGGTTGCTGTAGACAAGGGACGTACATTAGGAGGCCGCACTTCTCCAATGATTTGTTTCGTGTTCACCGTATCGCTCCATTTTCATTTTAAAAGGTACTTTTTTGACCCATTCTCCCCTATCCTTACTCGTAACTTTCGTTTCTGTGGGTCCTCTTTGTGGAGAATGTTTATTAAAAAGTGAAGGGTCATCTTGTTGTTGTTTATGCACAGTTCTGCTAAAAGTTCAATTACCACTCTAGAGAAAGGATGGATGGCCAGGGAAATGATTTGGTGCATGTTGGACGCGGCAGTGTGGATATTTTCCATCTCCACTGTGTTATTGTTTAGGTTGGCAGTGGTGCTGATACCAAAACTTGGCCGATAGTTACACCAAAACCACCTAACCATGTCATACCGAATTCACAACAGTACTTGGCTGCCCTCCCAACTCAATGCTCCGGACAATTGAAGTCCCCACACCCCCAAGATAAACACACACTCACAAGCGCACACACAAACACACACATGCTTGCAAGCACACCCCACAAGTGTTTCTCATTACATCCAAAGGGCTTTAAGATTCTTCTCTTTATTTAAGTTAGGTGGCTTGGGGGTCCTAAATCACTCGGCCCCTTATGTCGTTTCCTCTCATCACAAAATGAACATGTCCGTGTCCAAAACATGTATGGTCTCGCTCCATCTAAGATTGCCCTAACACTGTATCCAATGATCGCTGGAACAAATCACAAAAAGACGACCACGAGGCCTTGAATGTCTGTACTCAAAACTGTCAAGACTTAGCGAAGATCCTCACAGGAATCGGCAGCATTCCACACGGTCCTCTGTGGCGAAACAAAGGTCTTGGCCAGATTCTTGGGCTTGTTTCCCGGAGCTGGACTTGTTGCTGGCTGGTTTAAAAAAAGGCGATGCTCTGTGATCCAGAGCGTCCAGCCTCCAACGCTCGCCAAACCAAACCACCGCCTCTGGGTCACAAGAACGCTGTCACTCATTCCTAGATGAGTTTTGTCCTTTTAAGTGTGATCATGTCGTCGCTCGTTCAACTCTCCCTGTCGCCCCGCATTCAGTTCTCCAATGTTCGTTTGATGTACTCTTTTGACCAATCGATCTGTTTCTGTCACACGGTCTTTAGTCATGCGCATCTAATGTGTACAATATTTCCATCAACCTAATCCACACGCAAAATGTCCTGGAAAGTCAAACAATAAATGTTTCCAGGGAATAATCTCGCTTTTGGAATTGCAACATTTTCAGAGTACATTCTCTCATAGACGTGTTTGGAGTGACTGGGCACTGTTTTGACAGTTTTGATTTTCAATATTTAGATTGGAATGAAAGAAAATGCGACTGAAAGAAGAAACGTTTCCTGAACTGAATATCGTTTTATCTGAAGACAAATTATACAAATCATTACTGGAATTTAAGGCTTAAGATGCATAAGCACTTAAGTAAATTATTAAATGATTAAATTAGATTTCCTAAAAACTACACCCACCAAGAAAACAAAATGGAACAGTGGTTGATCACATTAATTCATTAATGTTTCCTGCCCTTTTCCTGGTAGGTCATTACAAATCCTTCAGTTGTCAAGCGGTTTAGGCCTTGACAAAGATGCATGCACATTATGTCACAGGTTGATGTTTCATCACCCTACAATTCACACCCACACGCTTGATTGCACGTCAGGCCAGAATGTCACCTTCTTTAACTCACCAGCAGGGTCCACATAGCTTTGCTAACGGCGCTAAACAACCCTGACCATGGAGGCCGGTGCTGGGGAAGAGAATACCACAACTAGCCCCTTGGTGCTACAGAGACACAAGGACTAATTGTAATGGATGGGACATAAATTATCCCTGCAATGGAAAAAGGATTGTGATTATGCAATGCAAAATATTATTAGATTATTAGTGGGTGCGGTTTCGTTCGTTTTTTTGGGTATTCATCTCCATACCAAATAATTGAAAGCATTTAGTCTTGTTTGAGCTTCTTGCTTGCTCAATGTTGTCGTTTTTACAATTAGCATACAAAAGCTGTTCCAGGTGGTCTTCTGGTTTTGCTTTTTGTCTGTTTGGGAGGTTGAGTTCTAGGGCAGGCCATGTCAGAGGCCCTCGAAGAACTTCAATTGAACCCGTGACCACCCATATTAATGTCTGTACCGACGGAGCAGCTCGCTGTAGGCCCCGTCACCTCAGACTACTAAAACCGCGACTACAATAATATCCGCCTCAAGCACACGCCTATGTTTATAATTCTTCTGCTGTTCATGACGTCAGACGCGGTCACAACAGATCGGGACGAGAGGAAGTTTGACCTGGACTCCCATGTTACCTACTTGACTTTTGTACACGCTTGACCCCACGCTAATGGCATTTGGTTTGGCATTGTTTGAGTTCCACCACACTTCTATGTTGTCATTACCTGCCGTCCGTCTCGCTATATGTGGTGCATTCACTTGCACTTTCATACAAATGGAAGTTTTCACAATCCGAAAGAAAGGTTTGAATTGAATAGATCTAAAATGAAAGATGTAATGAATATGGTTTAACCCCCTAACCTCACCTTAAACCATTTGTCTGTTTGCCGCTCAGTGACGGAGGCCGGTTTCGGTGCTGACATTGGGATGGAGAAGTTCTTCAACATCAAGTGCCGGGCGTCCGGCCTGCGTCCTAGCGCCGTGGTGCTCGTGGCTACCGTTCGGGCCCTCAAGATGCACGGCGGAGGCCCAAACGTGAGTCGTCAGCAGCAGCAGCAGCAGCAGCAGCAGCACGTTCTTTGTTCATTCCTGGTCCTGACATAGGGATTGAAAGAATGAAGAACAATCAAGTCTTTCTCGTGACACCGTTTTTACTTTTGTTTTTCTTGTTTTCAGGTCTCTGCAGGTGCACCTCTTCCTAGAGAGTATATCGACGAGGTAACTCACTCACAAACACACAGTCACATGCCACTTTTAGAGCCACATAAATGATCGAGTTGTCTCACACAGTGATGCAATGACCACAATAATGAAGCAAGTCTGAATTCATGACTTGGCTAACGGATGTCGGGTATATTCAATCCTACTGTAGTCAGTTTTTACATTCACATGTTTTCAAAAACCAAATGGGACACATTGAGGAGGGTTCCAGTTTCAAAAAGCTGCACCGTTTGTGCAGAAACGTGCAAACTATGGACATTGGGATGTGCAGATGTTCCCAGTATGAGGTATAGCAAACATCCAGACATCCTATCCATTCTAAGCGCCTATTAAACAAAACCCAACAACCTGTAGACAAGGAGACAGACCCGTCGCATCACTCAAGTGAGTTTTCTAGAGGGGTGAACCTTGGGGATTTCCCGGCGATCTGTTGTGGGCATTCAGCTGCATTTTACTGGAGTCCACACACATGCATATACTCGGACACGCGCATCACTGCGGTTCGGCGCATTTATCTGATTAACAGACCAAAGTGAAGCTCAGTGTGTGGTTATGTGGGCTCTAGTTGAGTGAGTTGGTGATTTTAAGCTGTGTGTGTGTGTGTGTGTGTGCGTGTGCGTGTGTGTGTGTGTGTGTAGGCTCACGTCCATATCTGGCATGAATCAGTGGTTTCACAAGCAGGTTCAGCTGAGCAAATAATGAATCTGGGACACACACACACACACACACCGCGCACACACAAGTACGCATATTTAGGTATAAGTTAATTGTGAGTGCTGTAACAAGAACCAGAAGGACTGGGAGAAACAGGGTCCGGGAAGTCGATTTATTGGATCCGAATGGCCTGGCAGCTCTGGGCCTGTTGGCTGCCTAGCGGATATACACACACACACACACACTCTCTCTCTCTGACACACTCTCTGACACACACACACTCTCTGACTGACACACACACACTATTGGATTACTGTGGTCAGCGTAAGAACAGCTGTTGGAAAGTGCCATTATATGCCCCTGGACTCCAACCAGGGATCCGTGCACAATATTATATTAAAGTGAAACTTATTAAAAAGCAACACGTGCAACAGTAGGTCTGTCCGAGAGCCAAGCACTTAGGAGCCAAGCACACACAGCATACTCCACATCAAAGAAGTATACTCAAAAACCGTTCAAAACTGTCTGTTCCATATGTGCCCCCCCCCCTACTTTAATGCTTCAAACAGATACTGGATTATTTTATTAATCTCCTGACCGTAATGCATTTGCAATGCTCCTTCTACCTCTCCCTGCTTCTCTCTCTCGTCGTCCTCTTGGACAGACACACGAACACGGACACGTTCGCACTCAGCTGAGTTGTTGGTTTTACGACGGCCGACATCCTGTTCTGGTGGCTCTATGCGGTTAATGAGATGCTGCTGAAATTCCACGTTGGAATACCGGTCATATTTTAGTGGTCTTAATGTCGTTGTTTTTCTTTTGATTATTGCGTTTATTCTCTCTCTTCAGAACTTGAGCTTGGTGACGGGCGGTTGCCATAGCAATCTGAGGAAGCAAATCGAGATAGCGCACCTGTTTGGCGTTCCTGTGGTGGTGGCGCTCAACGTCTTTAAGTGAGACCACAACCCGCCGCAACTTAAAACCCAGCACAGGAATACAGACACCTGCCTTCCATGCAACTTTTTTTTGAAACACAACAACATCACCATTTATGAAATAGAACGAGAACAAAATAAATGAAGACTGACTAAACAACCACTTGTTGCAGGACGGACACGCAGGCAGAGATCGATCAGGTCTGCCGGCTCGCCAAGGAGTGCGGGGCGTTCGACGCGGTGCCCTGTCACCACTGGGCGCTGGGCGGCCGCGGCTCGGTGGATCTGGCCCGCGCCGTGAAGGAGGCCAGCAGTGCGCCCAGCGACTTCCAGTTCCTCTACAGCCCAGAGGTGAGAGGAGACGGTGCATGGGATTCACCAGGCCTTGGTACAGTAAAGTGTAGTGCCTGTGTGACCCATTATACCCATTTACTTATACTGAACGGATCCGCTCTGTCACTCATGCACCTGTGCACCTAGTGGAATTGTTGGCCTGTCAATCAAGACATACGCACGTCCCTAGACATGCCCTTCTGTAATCCCGGATAACTTTTGTAATCGTCAATGATGACGGCAGCTTGGCCATACGCTCCTAATGCCCCGACCGGCATTCTGCCTGCATTTACTTTAGTTTTTTTTAAATTCTTTTTATTTATTTTGGGTTTTATTTTTTTTTATTTCAGTTTATACTACAAAACATACATCATGACCAAAGCAGTTTATATTTCCTCTGCCGACCACAGTTTTTTCAAAATTGAAGAACTTTGTACATCTTGGGAGAGCTAACCTGTACACACAAGGGCATTGGAAAGTATCTCCAGGGAGGATTTGAGAGGAAATAAAATAAATCGGCGCGCTACGCTAGAGTAGAGACTTCACAGGGTCATTCGTTCGATACCTTATTCATTCGCAAGGGTTTTACATATTTTACCAACTCACATGCATTTTGTTTAACGGCAAGGGAAACACTGGAAGTTCAACTTCACCCGAACATTTCTGATTGGCATCCAATAGTGAATTAACAGGGGAAGGCGTCTCTTCCAAGCTAATGGTCTCTTAAACCTCGTCTGATTCTCCAAACTGTGCCTTAACAGCCGGTCATTAACTTGCCCATGGCATCTAGAACCACTTGTTTACCGCTGCGTTGTACACTGGATTTAAATGTATCCTTAAACTCAGTATATGTGCCTCATAGCCCCTTGCCATTATATTAAGGACATGTGTCTATTGTAGGGGATGTCATGTGATCACATCACCGTGATGATTGATTTTTTAAATAAATAAATCTGGACAGTTTTGTTAAGCTGTGCATAAAATGGATGTCCCTTGGCATTGTGTATACGACGCACTATTGCATTTAACAAAATGCAATAGGTTTTATGAGAAACTTGCACAAAAGCATGTTTGGGCGTAGATACCCTAATAATGCTAACTGTGTTGAACCTTTAAGGCAACCTTTTACTTATCCAGCACAGAGTTTTGTGGGACACAGTATTCATAATGAACGTCAATATAATTCCACGCACTTGAATAAAATCTGTTTCTGAGCGGTATTGCTATTTCTCTAGAGATGTGTGATCCTGGCAAACATTTATTCATAAAGGTTTTATTCAAGGTTGAGATACAGACGTTTTTCATTAAACTGTTGGAGTACTATTGTTTTGATGATGATGATGATGATGATGATGATGATGATGATGATGATGATGATGATGATGATGATACATTTTAGAATTTGTTTCATTGTTTTGTTAGTCAGTTTAATACATAGTGTCACTGCCCGAGATCACACATGTTTTCCCCATAGGCTTACAATATGCCGTTGAGATGGTTGTTTAACATTAAAATGAAGGGAAATGTGGAAGAGCAGGCGGTGCTGCAGGCCATCAGGTCAGGCAGTTCAGCCCTAAACATGTTTTAAGTAATGGAGCCGACCTGATGAAATTAGCATGCAGTGGAGCAGTACATTAAGGCAGAAGGAAATGGTGACTAGTAGTGATTAGTCTGCTCTAAGGGAGTTAAGGAGAGGAACTACAGGTCACTAATCGAGTTGTGCTCTCTGACAAGGGCAGGATCGACTGTGATTGCAGTGTGTTTTTTGTGTGTTGGCTAATGTATGTAAAAAACAAACCACCAAATCACACCACACCTTTTTTGGACTACTACCACCAGTTTGTTACTATAATCTACATGGTCATTTTAGATAAATGGATAGATAGATAGACGGATGGACTGTCACGATAGTAAGCTGGCCGAGGCTGATTGGACTGTGTGTCTTCCTCCCATCATAGATGCCCATTGTGGACAAGATCCGGACGATAGCCCAGAAGGTGTACGGTGCGGATGACATCGCCCTCTCCCCACAGGCCAAGGAGGAGATCGAGAACTACGAACGGCAGGTGAGGTCACTGCCCACTCCAAACCACGGCTGACTCACTCACTTCTCTCTCTCGGATGAGTCACACAGAGCATCTCTTAATAATGCAAGGGGGGGCTAGGATAGGCTAGTGGTTTGACTCCCAGCACCTATCCTTGAGCAAGATGCCTAATCCCTACCTGCTCATTAAGAACTAAAGAATTAGGATAAAAGCATCCCCTACATTTTTCAATCCTAAATCGTGTGTGTGAGTGGCTGTGTGTGTATATCATTGACTTTGTCTTGTGCTTCTCCTCTACACAGGGCTACAGCTCGCTGCCCATTTGCATGGCCAAGACCCACCTGTCCCTGTCCCACATGCCCGACAAGAAGGGTGCTCCCACAGGCTTCACCCTGCCAATCAGGACTGTGCGCGCCAGCATCGGGGCGGGCTTCATTTACCCACTCGTGGGCACGGTGAGTTACAATCAGAAGTTTAAGGTTGACAATCAGAGTCACAGCGACGTGTCCACATAAAGTATGTCCATAATTGTTGCTTGGGACATGCATAGGCCTTCTTGTGCACATTGTTTGGTCATCCACTGTTTTTAAGGGGGTTCTTTCAAGTGTTTTAGATACCCCACAGAACTTTGTTGTGGCCCTTCGGAAAGGCCTAGGTAGGAATTTGCCTAGGTAGGCGCTTGCATAGTGTCACCTTTCTCTGGACCACGCGTGTCCCTTTTCCAGACGGCCCTCAATGTACACTGACCTGGTTCTGACACACAGCCGGAGACCAGGTTTCTCTGGGTCCTCCTCACTGTAAGACGTTGCTCAGAGTCTAGCCTAGAGCGGGGCTTGGGCTGACCCAGAACCAGATGCAGGCATGTAGCCCATCGCCGGGGCTTGGCAGGAAGCGGCCGACTTCCTGCAACACTGCTGGCCCTCCTGCCGTTTCACCAGCGCTCCCCCAGGGCCGGACTTTGATAGGCTGATGCAGAGGCTGCAAAGGCTGCAGGCATGCTGGGCCAGGGGGCCGGCGGCTGTGGTGGCCTGCTGTGGTGGTGGTGGTGGCGTCTCACCGCCGGCCCAGCCCAGCCTTTGATCTGCCTAGGAACCGTGGAGCCACCGGCCCATCGCTGGGGGGCGGCGCCCCCCCCGCCCCCCCCGGGGGGGGGGGGCCCCTCACTCTGAGGCGGGGGGGACCCAGATGCATGGGGGTCCTTTCTGGCTGGAACGACAGCCCATCGACTCATTCAACTGATGGGAGGTCTGCTTTTTAACAAGGACTCCTGTAGAATCCTGTAGAATCCTGTAGGGCGAGGTCTTCATGCAGTCATGCAGATGCTCGGCGTCCTGTACATGATGTATCACTTTGTGTTGTCATCACGTTCACAGTGATAGTGAACTGCACTCCGCAAAGCCGACAGTTTAGATTTGTATTGCATTTGTATTGTATTTTTATCTCAAACTACGACGCCAGCAGAGTCAGACTAGCGGGAAATAGCAAGATATCAGATCACAGCTTTGGCGTCTTATTTTGCAAAGAAAAATGGTACGCTATCTAGTGAATCTCACAGCCGATTGCCGCTAAAAGTGTGTGTCAAATGTTTTAGGCGCTTGCCTCATGTCAGGAACACCTATTCTATTTGATCATTGCAGATGCCTTATCTGAGAGAATGGGTGGTCTTGGAAATGTCAGAATCTAATTCCTTTGCTCTACTCTATCCAAATGTATATGAGTTATGAAACAAGGCCGTGGGATATGAGCACCGGGCAGCTGATTCTCCTCTTGTTTACCTCCTGCTTTTTGAATATCATTATGTCGAAAATTGACAGCTTCCAGACACACACACACGCGCGCATTCACACGTGTTTCCAAAACATCCACCGCCTTTAAACACACTCTGCCCTTCTCCCAACAATATGGAAATTACGCCGAGGAGGAGGAGGAGGAAGAGTGAAGAAGACATGGGGCCCAGGTATAAGCGCGGGCCCCAATTACCAGGCTTTCATGACATCAGCGCCGAGGAGTGTCTGAGAGGCTTCATGCTCACCGAGTGTAATCACGGCATCACAAGCCTTCCTGTCAGCCCGACCCTCGGCGTAACGTCTGCAGCGTGTCGGCTCCTGACAGGCCACCGTTCCTCGCCGTTACAGCTGAGATTCCCTGAGAATGGCGCTGGATGTTCCCTGCGGCCCCTGGGCCAAGTTAAGTTTACCCGTGTCGCCCGTGTTGCTAAATCATGTCCCTCAACTGTTTCAGTTGTGTATTGAAGATCCTCAGTTCCTTTGTTCATTGCTTAGTCTTCATTTTGATGTCGCTTGGTCATTTTACTGCACTCTATGGTCTGTTATTTCTGAATATCAGACCGCCACTAATAGCACACCGTCGGACACTATTTCCATCCATAGGCAATTTTTGGTTGTTACATTTTGCGTCAAATTATTGATCTCTTTATTAAGTCGCCGTGTAATAAGCGGGATAAACCGCCGCAGGGTGATGCAGGACCCCGACCACGAAGCCGGTGTCCCGCATCACAATAATGACCGGCTCGCTGTACGTTACCCCTTTACTTGTACGTGCGGATCTTAAGTAAAGAACACTAGTTTGTTTACGTCCAAACTCTGTGTGTGTGTTCTTCTCTGCACCTGGGTCCAAACCTGTGCCTATCCTGACACCCGTGGACATGCAGTGTGAATTGCCAGGGAGAGAGAGAGAGAGAGAGAGAGAGAGAGAGAGAGAGAGAGAGAGAGAGAGAGAGAGACAGAGGGAGAGAGAGAGAGA
>JAOPJH010071612.1:0-10590 GCA_027122575.1 Merluccius polylepis
GTGGGTGGGTGGGTGGGTGGGTGGGTAACCATTCCAGGCATTCTCACGCCGGAATGGTTTTCAAATGTGCCTTCTTGGCAAGAGAGAGGGCGGGATGTCCGATGCTTGGGTTTAGTGGCGAAAGGCAAGAGACATTTTCAGATATTGCTTTGTCAAAATCTTCATCAACTTGTCTTTGTTGTTGTGTCTTTGTTGTTCTTGTCATGTTCCTATTCTTCTCGCTCCGGGGACTGTTAACTGACGTACACAGCTCATAGGAAGTGAGAGAATGGAAATTGCGTTTGGTAGAAAAACAAGAAAAATCTTGACCTTTAGCAAAAGGGTAACTGAACTCTGTGATGTAATATATAGGGCCTCTATATATATTGGAATATAATCACCTGTCATCAAGGTCAACCAATCAGAAACAGCTATTTTAACACTTCAAATCATCTGCCTTGTTAAAATGGCCACCCTTTTTTTATTTACCCAGAGTGCCTTGCAGATAGCGGTTTTAACAGATCAGCATTTGATAGTCCAAGACCTGCTCCTGCTGGGGGCAAAGGTCAACACCAATGATCACTGGGGGCGCTCTCCTCTCCATGTATGTGCTGAGAAAGGTCATGTCCTCACCCTCCAGGTAAGCACCATTTTAATGCTTCGTGGCTTTTATTTGTGTGATGTTGTATGTGGATGATATGGAAGAGTTGAACAGTGTGACGATAAAATTATCAATTGACTTCTGGGGGTCCAGAGAGTTTGGTGAAAACCATCTACCCACCTCTGACTACACTCTGTACGCTCCTCGTTTTATGGTATGTTTATAAAAGGCTTCATATAGTTCTCTATTTTAACAGACCATCCATAAGACCCTTGGGAAGATGCAACCAATTGATATTGACCTATTCAATTATGAAGGTGAGTGACACTTATTCAAACCTATTGAGATGTGAAGTAAGAAGAAAAAAAAGAATGAATTAAGTTTTCAGCTCTTCAGTCAAGGGAATGGCTCTACAAAAACAAAATATTCCAACATTTACAAGTTCCTAATTAGTTAATTGAAAACATTTTTTTGCAAAGTAGCCAAGGAAAAAGTCCAGATTTTAGGAAACTTAGAAAAGCTACAGAATATTAGCATTCAGTAATTGTATACATTTCCTGTCCATCTTGGGACCACTTGTCACGCACTACCATGTGTTTCTTTTACATGCGGTGAATTTGCCGTCGCCCCCGAAAGGACTGACCCCTCTTCACGTCGCAGTGATATCATACAACTGCCTGGTCAGGGAGCTGAGGGATCTCAGCACGGTACCCACGCTCATTGCCATGGAGCTTGCCCGTCGGAAACAGCAGTACATTGATTGCGTGAAGACTCTGCTGGCCATGGGGGCTCAGTGCAGACGCAAGGCAAGACAAATATAAATTAGTAGCAGCAACCAATTATTATTCTGTTATAAGCATGTTTGTCTTCTGTCTAACACATATCTAACCTTCCCTTTGTGTCTATAGATTTATACATTTTGTGTGTGTGTGTGTGTGTGTACTGATATTCATAACATTTATCTTGACTCATGAACTCAGTCATTTTCACAAGATGTTTGGAAAAGGATCAAAGATAAATAAATTCGATAAATACTTTATTTATCCCACAGGAAATTCAAGTTTATAATACATCTATGAGTAATGCACATGCTCTCACCTGGTGGCTAAATGTGACATACGATGAACTGTTTGATTCCGGCAGGATCTAAAGAATGGAAAGACCTCTCTTCACTTTGCGTCCGAGGCGGCGAATGAGGAGCTGTTCCACATCATCCTCAACTATCCATCCTCTTCTTCCATTGTTAATGAAATGGTTAGTGTTGCATGTCTCAATGCAGCTAGCTGCTAATACCTAGCATAGCATTATGTTACCTCAACCAAACCTTAGGACCCTAACCTAACCAGTGGTGCGTCCAGACTAATGTAGTAGGGGTGGCCAAGGAGTGGCACAGAATAACAGTTGGGGCATCAGTCCACTACAACCAGCCTGCAGAGCTGATTCCAATTACTACCTAACCGTGTCTGTTTCTATCTGTCTGTCAGACATATAGTGGAAACACAGCCTTGCACATCGTCTGCTCGTTGGCGTGTGACCACGGTATTCTGGAGGCAGTGATGGCGCTTCTGAGAAACGGAGCGGACTTCAGCGCCAAAAATCTGGAAAACGACCAGCCGGTCCACTTGGTGCCCGGCGGCCCAATCGGTGACATGGTACAGTTACTTCAGACGCTAAAGCTGATTAACCATTAAATCGTAATTTTAAATAGGATAATAAAGTTGTCAACTTAAGATTTGTCGCAAAATACTGATTCTGTGTTTCCCACAGGTACGAAAGATGATCAAGAGCAAAAAACATGCGCTATATCCGACTGTTCCACAAATGCAAAAACGCTGTCAGTTAGACAGTTCAATGTTCTATTAAGCCATTTACCCTCATGGGGCAGATGTATGTTGTTTCAAGGAAACATGTCCAGGTGTACACTACTATGTAGTGCTTAAAGAGGAAAGAAGTGGGAGAAATGTGTACACATTTTTTTGTTTGTGTATGGTTTGTAGTTTGTGTTGTACACAGGGATCTGGTTTTTGGCAGTTTAGATTCAGGTGTTTGATCATGCGTATTTGAAATGTATGTTACGTATAATGGACTAATAACATATGTATGTTGTTAGTCTATGGTAATGATTATAATTAATTGCATTTATATAGCGCTTTACATAGTGAGTGTGTGTGGGGGATATGACGCCTCATCCACGAGAAAGTATAACCCAGCTATGTGCCAGATTGTGAGATGTTTGTTGGATTTTATATTGTCATGCTGAAAGAGATGTGATTAATTAACATAATAGCAGTTATATCTGATTGAAATTTAACGGGGATGGATTGTAAATGTGATTACCAGTTATGGAAAAATGAGAATGTAACAATGTACTTAAATATACAATGCAATTTCTATTGTAGATCCTTTGTGCTGGCTACCCATGCAACTTCTGTTACTACTTGTGTTGTTTATGGCCTTACTTAGGGAAGTTGGACATTGTTTAGCTTTAGCTTTTTCACCTTTCTGTTCTTGTGGTGCCCAGAAAGGGAGAGGGGGTTGTAGCCAATTCAGTGGTCTGTCCACTGACCGTGGTGGCTAACACAGATCACAGGTTACAACCACTAGGGGCGCTCCCTTCTCTGGCCGTGTTAGCCCAAAAAAATTCTGACCATAATTCTTTGTCTATTAAATATACTCTTACATTATTCTTATTGTTGCACTGCATTTTTAAATTTTAACCTTTTATTTCACCAGAAGAACCTTTTTTAGATTAACATCTCTTTTGCAGAAGTGTCCTGAAAAAAAACAGCACAAATCACGTTTTCACAGACAAACACATTTCAATACAAACAGATGAGGGGGAAATTATCATGAATATTCGCGTTCAAACCGCTCACACCAAGACCGACACCGATTATCGCACTCCATGCATTCCACCGAAAATGTAAAGTTTGCACCGTTACAATCATTCATTGTTGACATGGACTCTCTGAGCAGCAGCAGTGACCTCTTCCCCCTCGAGACCAACACCAGATGTCCCCCTAAAAACAGAGTAGGTGACCAGAACCTGAACCGGGAACAGTTTTCTCTGCTCGACTACATGTAGCACTACAGGGGCCAGCCTGGATGTCTGCCTGTTCCTGAGATGTTCCTTGTCGGCCTTGCCGCTTTTTAACCAGTTCTGTTCTTGTAACTGTTGCCATGATGATGGGGGGGGGGAGACAAACAAAGAAGGCAGTTAATTCTCATATTTGGTAATGGGACGGTACGTCAGTGCCAGGGAAGGAGGATGCACACATCCCACATGGAGCCAACAGCTGTTTTGCCTCGCATACAATTGGCAGTTGTCTCGACCACGCAGGGCGGCCCTGCAAAGCTGCCAGGGCCCCTCCGACACAATGTTGTATTAAATCATTGCTACGATTAAAAGTATTGTTTAAATAACCATGATTATTTTTTAAACGTAATTATTTAATCCAGGTTAAAATATAATCTAGGTCAGTGCAACCCCACTTAGTTTAATCGAAGACGAAGGAAGAAACATTGTTGGATACACGTCTGACGGCGTTTATTAATGTACAAGATGAGAAGCGGCACAGTTCTAGCCGTCCCAATACGCTGGGAAACAACCTGTTTTTTTAAATGTCTGGAAACAACATTGACAGAAGACATTTCTGAGGCTCCTATTCGCCAATTCAGTCCCTTATCATCATCTTCAGTCTACCCCACGGGTGTGTCCGTATAAAAGAGGTCCCGACCTCCATGAATACAACCTCCGTTGCCGTCATCCTACTTCTTCTTCTTGTCCTGCGTGCTGGTGAACCACTGGTCCAGCAGCTTCTTGCTGTAGTAGATCTGCCAGGCGTGCACCTGCACCGCCACCACAATCACCAGGTACATGACGGACACGGCCGACACGCCGAAGATGAAGCGGTAGGCCTTGCCGTGGCGGTACAGCTGCTGCGCCACCGGGAACATCTCCATGCCGCCATAGAGCAGCGGTGCCACACAGAACAGCCCCGAGCTGATCATGGAGAGCACCAGGTAGCTGATGTTGTTGCGTGGCAGCGCCAGGAAGCTGAACACGCATGGGATGATGCTGAGCAGGTAGGGGTACTCCCACTGGTAGGGCGCGGACACCACGCGGTGGGAGACCAGGCCCAGCTGGCTCACCGTCACCTGGAGAGAGAGAGAGTGTAATGAGTGTAATGATCGTCTGACCAAAGATTTCTGCATATTCTCTCGTATTTTAAATCTCCGATTTCAAAAGGTTCTGTAAATATGAGCAGTGAACACATCACAAAAAACGATCCTAAATAATGCCTATGGGATGTAATTTACTAATTAAAATATATTACAAACTGAACTGGAACGCCCAAGTTTTTTCTGTCAGCGCGGCTATAATGGTGGGAGGTTAGGTTACCTGGTTCACCTGAACAGCGAGGTGACATCTCCACACCTTTGTGACCTTACAATCAGATTAGGCCTGGCTCTTAGACCACATGTAACATCACCAGTAGGGGCCCATTTTGGACCTCTCTCTGCCTGGAAAAGTTAATTCATAGTGCATATCTTTCCCTGCCTGAAAAGATACAGAGATGGCAGAGACCACTGCTGCAGAATCGCATTTTTTTGCAACTGATCTTTTTTCCTTTTCATTTCTACAGCGTTATTTTTGAAAAAGGGGCTGTAGAGAACTTTTCCCACCCTAGCGTTTCAAAGTGGTATTATTTTTGGGGAACAGGAGGCCTTCGCAGCTTTGTACCCCCAGTTGGCCAAGCGGGCCTGAGACCAGCTCAGGTATCGGCCGCAGGAGAGGATGGCTCCTTGCCCAAGATTACCTCCACCCCACACTCCCTTCCCCTGTTGCAAGTCGTTTGTTTTTCATGTTGTAAAAGTGTATGTGCTGTTCCCACACTGTACTCCCCATAGGGGCATAGTCTGGGGGTTGCTTTTTTCCTCCTCCCCTCTCCTCATGTCATGCTGTATTTTTGTCTTCCTGTCCTGTCTACCCCTTGTCAAATTGTATGCATGTTGTGTATATGTACGGACAGGTTGATGGCTAAAAAGAAATTACCCAGGATTGGGATCAATAAAGTTTATATCCATCCATCCATCCATCTATCACCCGGTGACACATGGTTTATGACGATCAATCGCAATCTACCCAGTGGACTGTGCCAGCTGGTTGACTGACCTAACCAATCTACAGTTAAGTATTCACTCTTTGTGAGCACTAGAACTGGTTTGACGTTACCTGAGCTGCCATCAGGAACCAGATCAGGGCATGGACGATGTTGAGCTTGCGGACCTCGGACTTGAGCGCCACACTGCAGAGCAACAGACAGGCAGTGGATATTTGAGCCTTTAACCCTCCAGCACAGACCAGCTTTACAGGGCGCAGTGAGAGAACCATGCAATGCCGTAAATAGCATCAACAAAATTCATATTGCATCATTCAAAATTCAAGAATCATAGTTTACTACGCAGTCACTTAGCAGAGGCTTTTATCCAAAGCGGCTTACAGAATTTGAATTTAATTTCAGATACAAGCCAAGATGGCAGCGGTGCTGCCATCTTTTTTTTTTTGCTGACAGCAAACCTCGTTAGCACAAGGTCATGACCTTTAGGGTCGTCACCCACCTCATCTGGTAGTGAGCGGCCACTCTCTCGCGATGCCGGAAGTCGCTGCCGTCCGTACCGGTTGCTCTGGGACCTGCTCGCGACGCCATGGCGCTCACCTGCGAGGAAAATTGAATATTGAATATTGACTTTGGAGCAACTTTTTACACAAGTTGAGCTTTTGGTCAACTATGTCAATTCTGTTAGTTTAGTCATGAGTTAGTCATTCACAGGGAAGCGGTCGAACCACATTATGACCTACATAGTTATCAAGAGCATACGTTGTTGCGTGTCCACAATTAAGTTTTACAAAGAAGCATTAACGTTACTATTCGTTCGTGGCGTTATACTTCAAAACTCTTAAATGTAGGTAGGTACACCTGACCTAACGTTGTTTCCACAACAACAACACAACTAACAAGTAATGAATGAAAGAGTCGTCATTCTGAACGTTTAAATCCTATACATAATAACGAATCTAACTGTAATGCAGTGGTCAGTCCCCGTGCTTTATGCTAATCTAAGGAGCCGTTGGCTAAGCTGGCAAGTCACCGGTAAAGTAGGTAATAACACGAGGTCACCGCGAATTAAAACGTATACCACATCACTTACTTTGTTTTTCAAAAAATGTTCATTAAACTAAACAAAACTCCTGGGCTACAATGGAAAACCACTAAAAGTGAATACGTGCGGTAGAAAGCGGAAGTGTGACTTCCTCAATTCTGATTGGACAGCTGGTCTTCTTCTTCTTCTTTGCGTTATTTGGCGGTGTTCAATGTAAGCTATTAGGTGCATACCGCCACCTACCGTACTATATACTGTATCCGTAATAATATTAAATTTATGACGTGTTTCCCACACCTTATATCCACTTGTTCCTATTTACACTTCCCAATCCCAGTCTCGTCCAATCTCTCTCAGCCTTTGTTGCAACTTTACCCTTTCTTCATTATATTTGACACAGTGCATTATTACGTGTTCAGTGTTTTCAGTTATATTGCAATAGGTCTATTCAATTAAATTAAATTGGGAGGGATTTTAAAAGCAGGAAATATAGATGACCCAGACAATTTCAGCAGCCTATTTAAAACCTTTTTTTGTTTTTAGCTTTCGTTAATTACGAAATAAACCATTTTTGGTCACATCTGACCCAGGCACATCACAAAGTGCAGAAAAAATAAAAGAGCTACCAATCCTATCATTAAACATAATCATAATAAGTGGCTAACAGTCACCATAGCGACACAACGGTTACCGTTGTGACTTCCTGTTTCCCAGCATGCATTGTGTTCGGACTTTGAGAGTGATGTTATTCATTCATGTTATTATTATTATTATTATTATTATTATTATTATTATTATTATTATTATTAATATTATTATTATTATTATACACATTTAAATGTCTTGTGCAAGTGTTATGCATGATTGATCAGTGTTGTTAAGTTGTTATTAGTCGTTTCTGTTCATGTTGTAAGTGTTTCGGGGGGAATTAATACTGAAACCAAGGTAGACATTATTGATAGTTTTCGACGGTTTCACTGGAGTCCTGTTGCTAGGTAACAGATTGACATCACCAGCTAGAAGTCACATCTAGTCCCCACTGCTGTTATATCAACTCTGACCAAAGCTGTGGCATAAAGTCATGTACACAATACTAATATAAGGAATAAACAATATAATTTAGACTCACTGAAACAGACAAGCCGTCGTTCAAATCTGTTCCCAAAACACAAACTGATCTTGAACAAACATTAACCTAAAATGAATGGAGACTCCACTGTTGTTTGTGTAGCAATATCCTCCCTCCACACACTGATGAAGTGGTGAATGGAGACTGTTGTGTGTGTGGTGACGTGTTTGAGGAAATGTCTCCAGAGGACTGAGCTCATGGTCCCCCGAGCCACCAGTGAGTTGAGGAAGAGCCAGCGGGAGGGACTGAAGACCGGGCCGACGTCAGGGGGCAGGACCCCATAGAGACCTGCTGGGATCCAAGGGGCTGGAAGGACATCCAGGTGTGCTGCTAGGAGAACCAACAGAGAGCTGAGCTCTGGAGAAACATCTGCTCAGCTTGGAGGATTTACACTGAACCAACGGGAAGGATCATCCAACACACGACAACATCCAGTTGGACCCACTGACTGGTTTATTACCATGATGCTTTATGAACCAATACAACACAGCAGTAGTCCCTTACATGTACACAACTAATATCATAGAAGTAGCAGACATTACAAATCATAAGGTGTTGTAGCAACCCGGCTCCGGCACAGCGCCCCAGGTGGCCGAGGGGAAAGGTGGTGGATGGGGTGTACCGCCCATCGCCCCCAGCCGGCGCCAGTGAGCACATGAGCGACTGCTCCACTCAGCGAAATGAGCAACAGCTGCGAGGGAGAAGGACGGCATGCAAACGAGGGACGCGGGGAAGGTATAAAAGAAAGCCACTTCTCCTAGCTAACGGTCGGTGCGTGTGTTGCAGGAAGCAGAAGGCCTCCTATACAGGGAGCGCTTCGGGAGGGATCGTGTTCGCCAGCAGGTAGACCCAGATCGTGCCTAGGACGAGACCGGCGTGGCCGGGAACATTTACAGACATTACCTCGCGGCTCACGGAGCCAGCGGTTCTTTTTCTTTTTGGTTGGTCACCGGCCAACGCGCATTATCTTTTTTGTTTAATAAATACGCCGACCAGGCTTGAATAGACCCCATCTTGTTTTATTGGAATCAGCAACGGGAGTCTCTGGGAGCCGGGCTACCACAGTGTGCACATATCTTTAATAACTGAACACGTTTTTCTGCCATTGTTCCCAACACAAAACAAGGAAGCAATGTTTATTCGAAACATGAATATCATTCGCTTTTCCCATATACCACCTGCATTTATGAATATATTTCCTTAATAAAAATTATTTCTGGTTCCATGTTAAGATTATCAAAATAATATATCAGAGCCCTTTAGTATGAAAAAACAATCAATATTTAAAATACATTTCAAATTTGAAATTAAATCTTTGTAAAACCTGCGTAGTGAGGTTACCCCATGGGAGATCTTTGTTTCATGGTTTATCATGTAATACTTTTCAGAAATCAACAAACATAAAAAAGTGTTGTATTTACACTCAACAATAGCATAAACAGCTGCTATTGAAACAACACAATACATGTACATCCATGGGTCCAGATGCATATATGCCAAATGTACATCCAGATAACTGGTCATCCCAACAACAAACGTTTCAACAGGAATGTGAAAACACCCCCAGACTCAACTAGCGGGTCCCCCTTTAATTGGACCGCACTGCTAAGTAACACAGCGGTTGAAAAACAGAGATGGTTTTCGAAATGAACCAAGAGATATTAATATTACCTGCTGCAATATTACCTACATACACCTGTGTGTGTGTGTGTGTGTGTGTGTGTTACAACTGACAGAAAGACACTGAGGAACCAGAGCTCATCAACTCAAACCCAAACCCAGGGATGTAAACTCAAACGTCCGCAGTGGGCCTTTACAGGCACGTTACAACCAAACTTGGATATATATACTAACGTTACACAACCCAACTCTTCTTCACTTCCCTGGAGTCTGAACAGCGCCACTCAGCTATTGCAACTCAAATTGTGTACATCTGCCATACTAACTTGTAATACTAATAACGTTACCGCCGGCAAAATGCCGACCAGCATAATGGGTACAGCTCGCTCTCCGTCGCTCGCTAAAGTACATTCGAGAAACCGGAGCAAAGTCTTTTGCACCAGTAATAATAATTGTATATCATATTAAATTGTACACGTTCACATCTCATTTACATTGTATATCCTACAAATGTACTCATCCACATTTACTCTACATTGTATATCCATAATCAGCCAAGACTGGCATCAGCTGTGGAAAGCATGGCTGCAAAGAGTTGTGCACAGAACATACAGTTGCACAACATTCCTGCTGCACACATTAACAGCATATTACCTTTAAACATACATGGCTGTCAAATGACCCAAATAATGACAGCAAAAACAATAAGTCTTTTATATCATGGTTTGAATATAAAATACACATATACTATTATTATAATGTAAGTGTCATGATTCTGTATGATTATAGTACAATATAATAATACTTGCATGTATTTTATAAATTATTATGATTATTATTATTATCCTATCAACCTATTATGGGATATTTTATTAGTTGTGATTTTTGATCTTTAACAATAGACTGTATTTGTCTACAGTTGGCTGAATATGATGTTCACCAATCATCTTCATTCCAGTAGGATTTGAATGAATAGACGTCACCTACTGCTGTGTAGACGGACTTTCCATCTAAATAGTGAGTGTGTGTTGTGATGAATCAAACTAAACAGACACTTACACTTCTTTAGAGCTGGTTTCAGCCTCCCCACTCCACC
>JAOPJH010071636.1:0-10585 GCA_027122575.1 Merluccius polylepis
TAACATTAAGTAGGTTCTGGAGACCTCGCGCAAATTAGGTAAGTAGGTTTGGGCAACCTACACGCGTAAATGTTTTGGTAACATTAAGTAGGTTCTGGAGACCTCGCGCGTAATTATTTAGGTAACAAGTAGGTTCGGGAAACCTAGACGCGGAACTGTGCATGAGGCGACGTATTCCATACTCTGACCCATCCCGCACGGGTTATAATCCGATTCCTAAAATAGAGTTTTTAGACCGAGGCGTACCGGTAGCGTGCTAGACACCCTCACCGAGGGCTTAGGGCTCCGCCTGAGAGACTAGACTCCGTAGGGTTTCGAGACCTAGACGAGAATAGGGCAGCGTATCGATTACCCCTCCTATCCGCAATTGAGTAGCGGACCCCTAACCTAGGACCTCCAAAACGAGCGTTCTACCCAATTCTATACGTAGGTTGCTCATACTTTGGTGGTACCACGTGCATAACTCTGTATACCGGTATTTGTCTATATCTGGATGTGATCGGCTTGTCTCTGTGTCTGTGTGTGCGAGAAGCGCGGCCCGGGCCTGAGTGTGTGTGTGTGCGTACGTACTTGAGCAGCTGTGGTGTTTAAAATCTGATCACTGTGTTGCTTAAGTTGCGGGGTTAGTGATAGATATATATTCGTAGGTGGAGAATATATTATCTGATCACTGTGCTGTTTATAATTGCTGGGTTGGTGATAGATATATAGAGAATATATTATCTGATCACTGTGTTGCTTATATTTGAAGTGTTGATGATATATATATATACCTATACATACACACACACGTATCCGCGGAGTGGAGAGAATATTGTCTGATTGCTGTAATTCACACAATTGCCGAAGTAACAATAGGTTGCCTGGCCATTGCGCTGCCTATCACCGCCGCGCTGTAGTTGAGAATAGGCGGCCACCGAGCTATAACTAATAAATCAATAGATAAGTACACCGTAGGGATATAGAATAAATAATAGATAAATAAAATAACCGAAAATGGCTGTTAAAAGGAGCGATCGGAAGGTCGACGTACTGGACAGAGAAGCCCAGAGGCAGAGTGTTGATGTATTCCTGGCCGCGAGCACCGATGCGGGTGCTGGGTCAGAGGGAAAGAAAAAGTGGTTGAACAGACATGTAAAGTACAGACAGAGCTGGGAACGGAGTGGGTGGGTGCCCAAAACCGAGTTAACAGAGGCCCATCTCCGTAGATTGGAGGTTTGGGCGAATATAGAGACAGATAAGGCAGCCTGTATTTCCCTCAACAAAGGCTCAGCGGCGGCGCGCGAAAGCAAGACAGAACGCGCCCGCCAAACGCAAGCGCGCTCACGAATTCTCGTCGCCGCGTACCGTAGTACTCTACCTACGCCCCCCGCTCTAGCGCAGCCTCTAGAGCAGGTCTCTCTCTCTCTCTCCGGCCCACAACCCCCCACCCCGACGGCCCCCACCCCGACGGCCCCTCCTGACTCAGACCATACCCTGACTAAGACCCCCCTCCCTGACCTTCCCCCTCCACCCTACCTTACTCACCCCCCTGACGTCATCACTGACTCTCACCCCTACCTCCACCACTCCCTTCCCGACACCCCTCACCCCCACCTTTACCCCTCCCTTCCCGACATCCCAGCCCAGCACAACCAAGACTCCCCCCCCTTACCCCAGACCAAGAACCCCCTACCCCAGACCATGACCTCTCACCCCCCTATGACTACCCTTCAAGCTCCTATGCTCAACATCCCAGAGTGTAATCTGCTACCAGGTTCAGCAGTGAGCGTGACCTGGGACAACGCCTACGATGATGACCTGTCCCTAGAGCATGAGTGGCACGTCAAGACCAAGGGCAAGGCCCACCGAGCACCAGCCAAGCCACAACCCCCTCATGCAGCCAGAAGAAAAGGCATCTGTGGTCCCATGGGCGCCATCCCACCTCAAAAGCAGAACAAGGCCCCACAAAAGGCCAAGAAGACCAACACACACACAAGAGCCCCCCAGATGAGACCTGATGACATCACCACGGCAGGGGATTCCTCCCCCTCCTCCCCCGACCACTCCTCAGAAGAAGAAGACGATGTACCAGTGACAGAGAAAGTGATGATGCGAGATGAAGACCAGGGCACAGACGATGGAGAAGATGGAGCAGACCAAGGAGCCAAAACAAGAACAAGACGTCGCGCCCCAAGCATCAAATACAGAGATGCCAGCCCCCCAGCCTCAAGACGCGGCCTGAACCCCGTACAGCGCCCACAGACCTCCACCCCAAGAGCCTCAACCCACACAGCTTCCAGATCAGACACCAAAAGAAGATTGAGCGCCGCCCTGCAACAATTCGACGAGACGGTGAGCAAGACCACCATCTACAAAGCTCTCTATGCATTCACCTCCCGACAGCCCCGTGAGCTAACAATCCACGAAAACGACGTCATCCATGTAAAAGAACCAGCAGAGACAGACAATGGTTGGATCCTCGGGATCAAAGACGGACAGACAGGGTGGGTCCCACGTGCCTGCCTGGAAGAAAATGACGTCATCCACCGCCCACCACCGAGAGAAGGAGTCACTACCCGAAGCCAGGCCACCAGAGGGAGACAAACTGCAGGTGAAAATTACATGGCGCCACTGATGAACCAGGACCAAGGGCGGGCTCCAGTCTACAACCCCTGGAGCCATAGGGACATGAAGACCCTCTACTCCAGCTTGCCCTCAATCCATGAGGGGGCCAACGCATGGATCCGAGCCCTAGAAGAAGGCTGCGCAGGAGACAACCTGGGCATGGGAGACATTCGGGCTGTCCTCACCAAAGCAGCTACAGTCCCTGTCGCACAAGATATAGAGCGGGCGGCAGGCACTACCCGCCTACCAGACTGTAATCCATTCGACCCCCACAGAGAGAATTACTGGAACGCTCTCAGAGACGCCTTTCCCAACACCAACGCCGGCGATTGTGTGACCGGCCTCGAGAGGAAGACCGGGGAGACTGGACACGCCTACATCGCCAGGGCCAGAATACTGTGGGCTGATGGGTTCGGGCGAACACCGGACCCAGGTACCTCTGATGAAACCATGCTGCGATCAGCCATTCTCCGCGGCCTCCCTGCCAGCTGCCAGGACAGGTTGAGAGAAGTATCCGGGCTGGCCAGGAGGTGCCCCAAAGGCTGGAATGAAAAAGTATGTCATGCTATAGAAAGAGAACAAGAGAAAGAAAAAGACGAGGCACAAGAAGAACGTGACATGCAGCGCCGCCTCCTCAAAATGCAACTTATGGAGGCAACCAAACGCTGCAATGATGACAAAAAAGGGGAAAAAGAAAAGTTAAAGGCAACCTCCATTCTCCCCGTCTCAGCGCCCCTAGTGGCCACTCAACAGGAACAGCAGCCACAAAAGAACTACAATCAAGGCCCCACTCAACAACAACAACCACCACAGAACTACAATCAAGGCCCCACTCAACAACAACAACCATCACAGAACTACAATCAAGGTTTCACCCAACAACAACAACAACAGCCACCACCACAGAACTACAATCAAGATTACGCCCAACAACGATACAACACCAACAACCAAGGTCCTTCCCGATGGAGTAGGTATAAAGACCCAAGATGGGGAAGAAGAGGAAGAGGGGGTCTCCGCCAGCAGATACAGGACGCAGGCTGCTTCCGCTGCCACAGAATGGACCATTGGGTCGAAAATTGCCCCCTGCCTCCCAACGACCAGCAACCATCCCACAGATCCCAGCAAGCCGGACCCAACCAAGGTCCCCCTGGGAACGCCATGTACCCTTTATACAGAGAAGCATAGGACATCCCGAGAGCCCAAGGAGAGGGACCCGAAGTATATGGAGGCCCACTTAGGGCCTGTGTAGACCTAGGGGAAGGGGCCCCAATGCTGACATGCCTAATTGACCAGTCACCCTTCCAATTTATGGTAGACACCGGCGCCACCGTCTCTACAATAGGCAACCTTGACGGGAAACCGCCGCCCCTCTCCAATCGAACTCTGACTACAATGGGGTTCTCGGGAACATCAGAAGTCAACATATTTACTCAGCCTCTTAAAATGACTGTTTTAGGACAGACGTTCCACCATTCTCTCCTCTATGCTCCAAAATGTCCAATGTCCCTACTGGGACGAGATGTCCTCAGCAAACTCAACTGCCGCATCTCCTGCCACGATGGAGGAACCATGATCACAACAATCTCAGATACTCCAGGGTACAACTTCCTGACCCAACAGATGGTAATGGTCCCAGAACCACCTCAGCGACACCCACCAATGGACATCTACTGGCTTAGGAACCTGACTACTCCAGTGGACTACGTTCCAATCCAAGACACGTACCTTCTCTGGAAAACATGGATCATGGCTCAAGGTGACTACCACGATCCAATCGATCCACTACACACAACCCTCAGCGCCTTCTCAGTACGTGATGATATTTACCAGGAGGCCTGGGACCAAGATATGGAAGGAACCAGCCGGACCTGCGCCTACAACGAAATCTACCTGGGACCGGAAGGAGTAGCGGCTGCTACCATCCTAGACCCCACCATCGGTCCGTGGTTCTACACAACGACCCCACACCTCACCCTCGCTGTGGCCAGACATCATGAAGCAAAGAACTTGGGTCCAATGATAGCCAGGGCTCTGGCTGTTCAAGAATGGACCCCTACAGACAACCCAGTCATCTACATGGATCCGACTCGCGAATTCATCAGAATCTCCATTCCAACTACCACAGCAAAGTGTGTAGCAGAGCACGTGGAACACGAAAGAGACCCAGGCCCACCACAGACCGCCGTGTCAGATGAAACACAAGACCCTGAGATACAAACTATGCTAGACGGCCTCCCTGACAGCCTATGGGCCACAGGGCCCTATGACATGGGTTACACGCCCCAACACAACATCCACATTCCCCTCAAGCCGGACACTAGAGTCGTATATCGCGCTCAGTACACAGTAAGGAAGGAGGCTGAGGCCGGAATCACTCAGACAATCGAGGGTCTGAAAGCAGCTGGAGTTCTACGCCTGTCTGACTCCCCATGGAACACCCCCATCCTCCCAGTCAAGAAAGCCGATGGCCTCACCTGGAGGATGGCGCATGATCTCCGCGACATCAACAAAGTAACGGAAGGCCCGCCAGAGACAGTACCTAACCCAAGAGTGGCCCTCCACGGTGTGACCCCTGATCAACAATGGTTCACCTGCGTCGACCTAGCCAATGCATTCTTCTGTCTGCCCCTAGACGAAGCATCCCAACCCCTGTTTGCGTTCACCTGGAGAGGAGAACACTTGACATACACCAGGATGCCTCAAGGTTACAGATCCACACCAACGATATTCAACGACTGTGTCCGCCGTGACCTCGAAGATCTACAACTGCCAGACGGAGTGACAGTTGTCCAATATGTGGACGATCTCCTCATCGCAGCCACAACCAAAGAAGACTGTCTGGAAGCCACTAAGAGACTCCTTGAGAGGGTGGCCGAAAAAGGCTACAAAGTGAAGAGAACCAAGTTGCAACCGGTCCAAAAACGGGTAGTGTTCTTGGGAAGAACCCTGGGCCCGGACCAAAGAGCAATGACTCAAAACACCAAAGACACTATCCTGAACTACCCTCGGCCAGAGACAGTCCAGCAGATGTTGGGCTTCCTAGGTCTTGTCAATTACAGCCGACAGTACCTGCCAGACTTCACCGAGAGGACAGCTGACCTTCGACAATTGACCAATATGGCGGGTTCCAAGAACCCACGAGCAAGACTAGAGTGGACCACAACGGCAGACACCACGTTCAAAGAACTCAAGCAAGCGCTCCATTCAGCCGCCGAGCTACAAGCTCCAGACTACACCATTCCATTCCATCTAGATGTCTCACAGAAGGGCATCTATGTGGCAGCCACCCTCTGGCAACCAAAGAACGGTAAACGACGAGTGCTCCACTACCACAGCTCTACACTCCCACTTCCAGAACAGGGCCTGCCAGCCTGTGCTAAACACCTAGGGGCCATAGCCCAGTCACTCCAAAAAACTCTACACGTGACTATGCACAATCCCACAGTGGTGCACACCAGCCACGGAGTTAAAGCTACCGTGGAAGCATCGCGATTCACCCTCACAACCGCAGTGGCGTGGCAAAGACTCAGTGACACTCTGTTAGCACCCAACGTCACCTACTCTACCGAAGGGGTCAACATGGCCGACCCCTACCCCACTCAAGCAGATGGCTCTCCCCACAACTGCACTGAAAACATCCAAAAAGAACTGAAGATCAGACCAGACTTGGAAGGGAATCCACAAGAAGGAGAAAAGGAAGTGTGGTACACTGACGGTTGCTGCTATAAAGACCCAACAGGGGCCAACATCGCATCCTGGGCCGTCATCCAACAAGAGGACAATGGCTTGTGCCATGTACTGTTCAGTGGACTCCTAGCCGATTACCCATCTGCCCAGAGAGCCGAACTCATGGCAATGGTCATAGCCCTGGAAGGCGCTACAGACAAAGTACTGGACGTCTACACCGACAGCAACTACGTGTATGAGCTGTGTCATGTTAATGGATCTCAAGCGGAACGCCGAGGGATGACCACTTCCACGGGGAAGCCACTCAAACATCAAGACCTAGTACTCCGCCTGCTAGCAGCCATTCGACTCCCTCGTAAAGTGTCCATCATCAAGTGCCAAGGACACACCAAGGGGAACTCTGCCATTACTCGAGGAAACAACGCAGCCGACCTGGCCGCCAAACATGCAGGTGGCTACGTTCAGTCACCACTTCTCCAACTGTCAGTCCTAGAACCACTCGAAGGAGAGCCCGGAATTGGCTGCCACAGGATGAAACAAGTCCTCATGGACATCCTCGACATGCAAGAGGCAGCCGGTGTCTACGAGCAGAATGTCTGGATCCAACGAGGATGCCAACAAGACCAGTCCGGAGTCTTCAGAGCCACCAACACCGGCAAAGCGGCTCTCAGCACCAAAGCCCTCAACCTGATGGTCAGATCTCACCACGGCATCGGCCACGTCGGAGCAAAGGCAACTGTTGAAACCATCTCACGTGATTGGTTCCATCCGGAGATGGAAGCCATTGCACAACAACACGTCCGGGAATGCCCGACCTGTCAACTCCACAACCCCCGACCAAGCCAAAAGCCCCCACGGGGCTACTTCCCCGTTCCCCCACTCCCATTCCAAGAACTGTGTATTGACTACACCGACATGGGCCAAGACAATAGAGTGGGAGGGTATCGCTATCTGTTAGTCCTAATAGATCGATTCTCTAGATGGGTAGAAGCTTTTCCTGCTAAACATGAAGACGCTCAAACGGTAGTGAAACACCTGCTAAACGACATTATACCTAGATGGGGCTTTCCTAAGACCATAGCCTCAGACAACGGTAGCCATTTTTCCAACCGTCTACTAGATGAGGTAGAACGCACCCTAGGCCTAGGTCACCGCTTTGGGTCTGTGTACCATCCGCAGAGTCAGGGAATAGTTGAACGAGCCAACAGATCTATCAAGGGAGCAATAGCAAAAGTGATAGATGCAGGACAGTCACCTGAGACTATCCTCCTGTCGTCAGAGGTCGACAGGCTAACTAAAAACAACAAGATGAGCTGGTTACAAGCTCTGCCTTTAGCCCTGATGAGTATCAGATCTCAGCCCAGTTCGCGCTCAGGTCTCAGTCCCTATGAGTTAGTGACCGGTAGACCTATGTCCGGGCCTCACACTCCGCCTGTAGGGCCCATGACAGACCAGCTAGATGAAGTCTTGTTAGAATACCTGCAGGCCCTAACCCTTGCCTCTCGAGCTCTGTTCACCCAGGTTACCGCCCCGCTGCCTCAGATTTCCCACCCGGCTCCTATTACCCTACCTGGTGACTACCTCTACGTCAGGGTCCACAAGAGGAAGTCACTGGGACCAAGGTGGAAAGGCCCCTACAAGGTACTTTTGGCGACCCCCTTCTCTGTCTCCCTACTAGGCAAGAGCGGAGCGGAGTGGCACCACCTGACGCATACCCGGAAAGCGGATGGGCCTGTTTCACGCACCTGCGATCAGGTTCATGCCGATCTACAGAACCTTGCGAAGGAGCAGCCCACCGACCTACAGACGGAGCCATAATGGACATATGGACAGGAACGAGACCCTGAGACTACTAGTGGGAGCATTGCTGAGTGTGTCGGCTGGCACACTGCTCCTCTATGGTCTCTTGCGACTCATTCTGCCCAGCCCCACTCCAGTCCCGACGACCCCTCAGAGATGGGACTTCCTCGACAGCATCAACGCCACCAGCATCAACGCCACCAGCATCAACGCCACCAGCATCAACGCCACCACCATCAACGCCACCTACGCCAATGACACCCAAGGTACTGTCCATAACCCCCCACTTGCCTACAGCCCCCCTCCCCGCCGACGCAGAACCATCCTCCCCCGCGATGACCCCCACGCCCCAAGAAGTAATGACTCAGACCCCTGCCTCCGCCAGTTTGACGGCGTTCAGCTTACCCACATCAATGGCACCAAACGTATGTACTCTATTCCCCTGCACACCCTATTCACTGCGGCTATATGGAAACGTCCCGACTCTAGGTGGGAGCATGACAACAAGTATGCGTGCGACGGACCGATAGAGGGTAAACCCGAATGGCAGAAAGGCACGTCCAGGGGTTTTGGTCTAACGGGGTGTAGAAATGCGGGGCACATTCTATGGGATACCAGAGACAAGGGGGCGGGGATAGGCACAGCGGGGACCGGCGATCGAGCGACTAGGGCATACACCAACCCTCGCGCACGCTCAGACGATACTAAATTACTCCAGGAGGGCGGGGGATTAAGTATGGAAGGACAAAACGTGATCCTCACTCTCACCTCGGTAGGCGCTCACCAATATCGTAATTCTCTATGCCCCTCCACACCAGACGTTTTATATCTAACCGTGGGAATTAGTAAGTGGGGAGCATGGGACCCAATGAGCGTCGTTAGAATTAACATCTTACCCGAATCGCACCCGTCAACCCCGGCAGTTACTTATACTGATCAAGGCGTAACCATATTCAATGTAGAGTCCGCTAATGAAATCCCCACCCACGACGTATTCGCCCAAGCCACGGGGTTCTCTGACACTAATCAATGGTTAGCATGGCTAATTGGCACAGTTCGCCTACAAGGACTGTCTGATTGCGTCGCTTGTGCAGCAGCTCGACCCGCTCTAACTACCATCCCTGTATACCTCAACGAAACCAATGACCCCCGTGGCACCTATTGCATGATACGACTCTTTATAGAAGCACACCCCAAGAAATGTACTCTCCTAGATAAACTATTCCCCCCCGGTCTGAACGAGACGATTCCGCCAACATTCAAAGCACAACCCGGTCCCTATTGGTGCTTCACGCGAGCGGGCTCTAATTCGGTAGGGGACCTTCCCGCAAAGTGGTGTCACCACACTTATAACGTTAATGGGTGGGCGAATATGACTAAACTACCTCACGGTCGAATGGACCTCTATTGGCTATGCGATACTGACACTCTGCGAATGCGCCTACCTAGACACTGGTCAGGGACCTGTACTATCGTGCGACTAACTGTGCCCGTGACCGTATTCGTCCAAACGTCTAACGCAATTACCAATACGGCCCCTGAACGCGCCCGACGTGACACTACCTACCCCGCCAGTTTCGACCTCACCCAAAACTCTCCCTGCTACATCGACGCTATAGGCATCCCGCGAGGCGTTCCAAACGAGTACAAATTAGCCGACCAGATCGGGGCCGGATTCGAGAACATACCGATCATATCAGCTCTCTTCCCTATTACGCCAAACAAAAACGTCGATCGTATTAACTACATCCACTACAATGTGCAACGCCTAGCCAACCTCACCAGAGATGCCGTGGAGGGCATCTCTACCCAACTTGCTGCCACCTCCCTAATGGCGTTCCAGAACCGCGTAGCCCTGGACATGCTCCTTGCTGAGAAAGGAGGTGTCTGCGCTATGTTCGGCGACCAGTGCTGCACGTTCATCCCCAACAACACAGCCCCGGATGGGTCTGTTACCAAAGCACTCAATGGTCTCCGTGCCCTGTCCACGGAGCTCAAAGAAGCCTCTGGGTTGGACAACCCACTTGAGGCCTGGATGCAAGGCCTGTTCGGCAGATGGAAGGCCCTTGTCATGGCCGTCCTCTCATCCATCGCCTGTTTTCTGGCTATTCTTATCACCTGCGGATGTTGCTGCATCCCGTGCGCCCGTACTCTTTGCCTCAGACTCATTGCCACGGCCCTGTCCAAGGAGAACGCCCCCAAAGACTATGAACACCAGATGGTCTCACTCCTAGTCGAGCCCAATTTCGATGACGATTACCTTCGCGATGTGACCCTGAATATCTACTAAAATCGTACGAAGTTGTTCCGCTCCCCTAAGGCATGAGGGGCAACTTCGCTGTGTTGCTTATAACCTGTTCTCTTCTCCTGTCTCACACCCCTTTGTCTACCTCACACCCTTCCCTCCTTAATGAGCGTTGAGTCAAAAGGTATGTTGGCGATCAAGCACTTGCGTAGGGGGCGTTGCCACCCTGCTACATGGTTAGAT
>JAOPJH010071693.1:0-10569 GCA_027122575.1 Merluccius polylepis
TAGATTGACAGTTTCACCCGCCAATCACAAAAGTTACCCGCATTTGGCGTGTGGGCGGGTGCCAATTTCATGCCCTGAGCGGTGGTGTTAAATACTTGGTCCTGATTGGTCAACAGGCAGAGGTGTGCCTTCAACACTTCCACATCGACACGCTGCAAATCCAACATCACTAACGGTCAAATACAACTTTCCACAACTATTGATTTAAAGTTCAGCTGACTCCGTCGATAGAAAGGGTGATTCATAATGGCACTAAATGAACTGCATTACCCAGGGGGCACCGGGCACCACGAACCCAGGGGGCAGCGGGGCACCACGAACCCAGGGGGCACCGGGCACCACGAACCCAGGGGGCACCGGGGCACCACGTACCCAGGGGGCACCACGTACCCAGGGGCCACCGGGGCACCACGTACCCAGGGGGCGCGGCGTGGCGCTCACCTGTTCCCATCCTCGCCTCAGGCAACAGGAAGGAAACAGGAAGGAAACAGGAAGTCACAAGACGACTCAACACTGCCTCCAAAGTCAAGTCCTACGTTACTAATGGCAGGCCGGAGGCAGCAGGCTAAAGTTAGCCTGTTGATGCAACGCTAACATTAGCCAAACCCCCTGCGGCCGCCGCCACTGCAGCCACCGACCACATTAACGACAACGTGAGTCAAGAAGAAACCATCAGCAGTATCTCCCAGTATCTCCAGTATCTCCAGTATCTCCCAGTATCCCCCAGTATCCCCCAGTATCTCCAGTATCTCCAGTATCTCCCAGTATCCCCCAGTACCTTCTAGTATCTCCAGTATCTCCCAGTATCCCCCTGTATCTCCAGTATCTCCCAGTATCTTCTAGTATCTCCAGTATCTCCCAGTATCCCCCAGTATCTTCTAGTATCTCCAGTATCTCCAGTATCTCCCAGTACCTCCCAGTATCTTCTAGTATCTCCAGTATCTCCAGTATCTCCCAGTACCTCCCAGTATCTCCCAGTATCCCCCAGTATCTCCAGTATCTCCCAGTATCTCCAGTATCTCCCAGTACCTCCCAGTATTCCCCAGTATCTCCCAGTACCTCCCAGTGTCCCCCAGTATCTTCTAGTATCTGCAGTATCTCCAGTATCTCCCAGTATCTCCAGTATCTCCCAGTATCTCCCAGTATCCCCCAGTATCTTCTAGTATCTCCAGTATCTCCCAGTATCTCCCAGTATCCCCCAGTATCGCCAGTATCTCCCAGTATCTCCCAGTATCTTCTAGTATCTCCAGTATCTCCCAGTATCCCCCAGTATCCCCCAGTATCTCCAGTACCTCCCAGTATCTTCTAGTATCTCCAGTATCTCCCAGTATCCCCCAGTATCTTCTAGTATCTCCAGTACCTCCGAGTACCTCCCAGTATCTCCCAGTATCTCCAGTATCTCCCAGTATCTCCCAGTATCTCCAAGTATCTCCAGTATCTCCAGTATCTCCCAGTACCTCCCAGTATCTCCCAGTATCCCCCAGTATCTCCAGTATATCCCAGTACCTCCCAGTATCCCCCAGTATCTTCTAGTATCTCCAGTATCTCCAGTATCTCCCAGTATCTATGGGAGAAATGTACTAGTTATTTACCATACCTTTAAAGGAAACATGTTCACTAAATTCTACCCTTAAAAAAGAAAAGTAAGTATGGGTGAAACAGGGGGCAGGGGGCAGCGAGTACATGGGGTTTCTGTCTAAACAAAAGTAGCAGACAGGAACCACTCTTGGTGTTGGCCTTAAGCCATTCGAGTTGGGAAGGGAGGTTGATAGGAATATCCCCCCCCTTTTTTTGTTGGCCTTGAGCCATTCGAGTTGGGAAGGGAAGCTAATGTACACTGGTGTCAAGAATGGCAGATAAATTAGTACCTTACACTGTATGGTTGAAAAAAGGGATCTATGCATGGAAAAAACAAATGAACAGATGTGCATTCCGGATCAACAGAAAAAAAGGTTAAAAGAAGGGGTCCGTGAGCGACTCCTCAGTTCTTTTGCAAATCAACTCAGATTTTGTTGTTACTTCTTGCAAGTGAAAATAAAGTCTTACATTTTCAGACCTCGACTCTCTCAAACCTCTCTTCTTCAGTTTAAGTGTTAGATGCGGTTTTCTCCACCACATATTTGGCGTCACGAACAGGATTGAAGAACAGCGACCCGCCAGCTGCTGGGCTGTGGGTTGGGGACCGGCAAGGGTCACACAAAAATGGGTGGCCACCCAACTTGAAAAGGTAAGCATTGTTCTTACTTAAATTTGTGTGATCATTGTCTGCCCGACGCTAACGCCCAGCGGTAGGTATTGTGTCTCTTCAAAAAGAACCAAAAGCATATATGTTAAAGAAGGAGGAGAGAGAAAGAGAGGAATTTGACGCATGCATGCACACATAACGCTCTGTGACTTATGTACATTGTAGTGGAGTGTGGAAACGATCCGGAGTTATTGTTTTGTTTATGGTAAGCAGGTAAGAGACGTCCTGTATAGGTCTATTTCTGGTAAGCAGGTTAGAGACGTCCTGTATAGGTCTATTTCTGGTAAGCAGGTTAGAGACGTCCTGTATAGGTCTATTTCTAGTAAGCAGGTTAGAGACGTCCTGTATAGATCTCTTTAATTTTGTCCACGGGTAATCATATAGAAAGTCCATTAAAAGCATAGGGACAGTGCTCAGAGGCTTATCACTCATGTGGTTATCTATTTTAAGTTTTGTTTTGGGTTTAAAAAGTTGAGATACTCCTTCTGACGAGAAGGCTCACTTGGACGGAAGAGTTATTTTGTGTTAAGCTTGGCCGGGAGCTTTGTTTTGTGTTGGTAAAGCAGAGAATTGTGTTTGTCTTCGTCTATTAGTTGAGAGGACGAGTGCTAGAAGTAATAGATAGAGATATAGATAAAGATACGGTTGTGTAATTAGTAACTAACCTAAAATACATTTCTAATAATAGGATCGAGCAGAGTGGCTTGGGAAGCTTGTAGAGAGCAGGGGTTAGAAAGGAGGAGAGGAGAGAAGTGAAAAAAGGTGGGGGTTGAGCAGCTCCGGAGGAGCCGCATTTCAGACAAGAAAAAAAAAGGAAAAGTGCTAGGTTAGGTCAGAAGTGAGAATCAGAAAAGGTGGGAGGGGAGGAGAGCAGCTTTACATTCACTTGGAGGAGACAGAGGAAAAGGTGTGAAAGTAAAACTGTATTGAATAACAATAGAATAAACTAGATAATTAATAGCTACATACATTATTAAATATCATGGCCCCTACAGCAGTAGAAATATTGACTAAAAAAAACCCTTTAAATAAAGATAATAGATAATAAAAATCTCAGCTAAATGGGGTAAGAGAACTGCCAAGGGGAGAACAAAATGGCCAGAGGGAGGAACATTTGATGCTACGGTGTGTGAAGAGATGGAGGTGATGATGAAAAATCACAAATTAAATAAGACCGGGAAAAAAGTGATTGAGAAAAGAGAAAGAGAGAGGATAATCTTAGCAATGTTCCAAAAAGAGGGGACACAGTGGAGGCAGAGAGAAACAGCTAGGACATGCAAGCAGCTAGGGAAATGTTGAGTGGAGTTGAGAAAGATGGGAAGGTTCAGCCACTTCCATATAACAAAGGACTGTACCCAATGATAACAGGCACGGTGGAGGTTAAAGGGAAGGTTAAGCCAGATGGAGAGAGAGATAAGGCTTGTGGAACACAGAGAGGGAGAGAACCACCCTTACACATGGACTGTTATAAAGGAATTAGAAGAACAGTGAAAGAGTGGAGTAGTGATAGCGATAGTAATAGAGACGGAGACGAGGGGGGTAAGAAAGGAAGAAAGTCAACAACAAAAATAAGTCAGATGAAGATGACAGCGGAGCGCAGCCATGAGAGCTGAGAGAGAGAGAGAGAGCTTCAGTGGGACTCCAGGGAAAGAAAAGGAGGGGGCCGAGCCCAGCAGCTGTAGATCAGCACAAGATCCCCTAGTGTTCGACAAGAGGAGATCGCAAAGGAAGAAAAGAGCGCCAAAAAGTTATGCAGGAGTTTACCCTATACTACTGCTAATAATAATAATGATAAATACATTTTATTTGAAGGTGCCTTTTAAGACACACAAGGTTGCCTTGCAGTGCAAAGTGGTAAAGGGACAACAAGCCCGGTATGTCCTATGAGGTTTGCAGGACATTAGTTGGGTACTATTCATTTAAATCAGAAGTTATCTCCTCTACCGCTCCTCCACAGAAGTCCAGGGGTCAACCAGCGCTGAGGAAGTGGGACCCGCCCTAAAAGGACCCTGCGGGAGTGCGGTAGTTATTACAATGTAAAAACCTGATACGCAGTGTTGGTGTGTAACAATAAAATAGGTCCATCATTAGGTTGCTTGAAATACCTCCATAGTGTGGTGTTGAAACAGTTAAAAGAAATTGTGAAGTTTGCTCTGGGTTGCCCAGGTCTAACAGTAGGTGTGCTCCCAAAGGGGGAGAGTGGACTGCGTGGTATCGCAGTCCCGCATTGTTGTCATGGCCAGCAATATCTTGCTTTCCATGTGTTTTGTTGAAATAGATTTCGTTTTGTTTTTGTTTTTTGTGTTTTATTTGTTAAATTGTCAAATTGCTTTGGTCAAGACAAATGTTGTCTGAACATGCCAACAAAAGTGTCTGTGATGTGAATGGAGTTAAAGCAGGTGGAGACAACAGCTCCCCTACTGCTAGAAACCTGCAATGCATGTTGTAGTCCAGGAAGTTTTCTGCATACATGCTTCCGTGTGTGTGTGGGTTTGATAGTTGTTACCCCCAGTGGCCAACTTGCAAATAATTTTACAGCTTGTGGGAATGAGCTACTGTTAACTCAGTGGAGTTTTAGGACAATACTTACTGGTATTGTACAATTTTATGCCATTTCTCCTATTTATGAGACTATTTACCTTTGAGTGAAAGTTACAAGGTACATTTTATTCAGTAACAACGTAGGTTGTTAACATCCTTTTGAGCAATAACCTGGTTAAAGTTATCACTGAAAAGTACTTCAGCAATCTGTTGGGAAGGGATCTAATGCACAAGCTATATTGTTTATTGACATTGGGAAGAACTGGGTTTACCTTGCAAACGCAAACGCCTAATACTGTTATGCTGTGTTGAATATCTTTATTTGTTAGCTTCGTCCACCAACGCGTCAAAATTACAGCGTCAACGACGTGTGGTGTCTCCATTAGCATTAAACATTACTGCATGGATAGCTGTCATAGATATCCGTCTCCATTCCTCCACGGTCACCTATCCTATGGGCTGAACATAAGAATAGTAATGAAGGTTTTAGGATCAGAAAACAAGGTTTCAGAAAACAAGGTTTTAAAATCAGAAAACAAGATTTTTGGTCAACATACTTGCAAACAATGATTGATAATCAGCTCAATGATTGTGAAGTATGTGCAGAAAACAACGTAAGAAAAACAATCACTACTCTCGTGGGACACATTCCCATACCCGAGGGACCATTTAGACATCAGGTCTTGGACTATGTTGATATGATCAAATGTGTATATGGTAAAAGGTACATGCTAGTAGTCATTGACAGATTCAGCAGATGGGTAGAAACAGTCCCATCAAAAGATCAAAGTGTGACTATTGTAATCAAGTTTTTATCGAGAAAAGTCATGCCAATGTTTGAAATTCAATTACAAATTAGAATAACAGAATGACGCATCTAACACATTGAGGGCCCCACAAGGGGCCCCCATTAGAACAATTAGAAATAGAATTGAAAAAGTATATCAGACAACTAACTTCCATACACAAGCTTATATTCTACCAGGAGAAAGACAGAGTTCCAGAGCCAGAGGAAGAACCACCAAGGGGGGTGGAGCCAGGTGACCAGTTGTACCTGAGGGGTTCAGGAGAAAGTGGAACAAGCCCAGGAAAGAAGGACCATTCAAAGTCACCAATGCGACACCAACCGTCATCGAGGTGGAAGGGAGTTCCACCTGGTACCACCACAACCAAAGCCCAGTCAGGAGCAACAGCCACATGATGATGCTGAGGCTGACGAGCCTGCTACTGATCCTCTGCGGGCCTTTGGCAAATTCCACAGGCCCAGGGACGGATCCAGGGGAAGAGTGAAACCACAACAACAGAGCAGACCTGGACCAACCAGGAATCGAGTGGAATTACTAGAGAAAGCATGAACGTGTTGCAGGAAAGGCCAGCCCCGAGATATTTGGGAATAGTTAAACATGCAAGGGAAAAAGGTCAGAAAATCAAGTTGTCTTACATGTTCAAATATATATTCAATTATATATTCAAAGTGTTAACTATGCAGACGAACAACAAGTTATTCTTACTGTCATGATAGGTAGCGAGATGCTAGGTAGCTATACACCCAAAGTATAACTTAGTAACCTGGGGAAGTTCAATGTACAATAGACATTCGGCAAGAACCAATGTACTGGTGTATAACAATAGAATCAAGAGATCAATGGGATCAAGGTAGTAGTATGTATAAATTAGAATTAAAAACAGGTTTCCGCATGTAGAGTCAGAAATAATACTAGACTTAAAACCAAATGTAGAAGTCCCTTGTGTGACCAAGGACCAACGTGGTATAGTCCTTCAATATGACAAAATAGATCCAAATCCGGTTACTGATAAAATAGATTCAACTCAAAAATAATGACAAAATGGAAAATAATAACTTCTCAATAACAAGAAAAACTTAAAAAGTATGTATTTTAACGCATTGAAAAACGAATTGTGGTAAAATCAAAATACTGATTGTATAAACGAGCACAAGCAAACAATAGGTATAAATGGGTGGTATTTACTGAAAATCAGATACAAGCAAAATTGTTGTATGTGTGCTAAAAGTCATCAAGATACATTGTATATAATAAATACTGAATATAATTGGGGAATCTGTGAACAAGAGATTGAGGAGTTACACCAAAAACAAGAACAGGCAAGACAACAACTTGAAACACAAACTACAACAGTGAGCCCCAATGACGATACATGGCCAATACCTTTATGTTCAGCCCAATGTTTGATGTATGGGATCAAGTGAATACAGTAAATATCGCCGTGAGAGAAATAATGATAGTGACCCAATTTTTACCCATAAAGACGTGGTTGGTGAGAAAGTCCGCCGTGTCCGCTGCGGTTGGCAGCTTTGCCAGGGCTACAAACCACACAGACTTTGAAAACCGGTCCACGATGGTGAGGATGACGGTGTTGCCATGGGAAAGGGGAAGACCAGTCACAAAGTCCACGGTAGAGGTGGGACGCCTTGCTGTGGGCATAGGTGGGGCAGGTGGAAACAAACTCTCCCACATCCCTGGCCATGTTGGGCCACCAGAACCGCCGACGCAAGAAGGATAGGGTGCGTCGGACCCTGGGATGGCAGGCGAAATGGCTTGTGTGTCCCAACGTCATCACCTGCGTTCTGGCGGAGTCCGGGACGAAGAGTCGGCCAGGTAGACCGGTACGGGGGTCAGGCTGTCTCCTCTGGTCCCTGCGAACTGCTGCCTCGACGTCCAGGATCACGTGTTAGGAATGACCGGCTCCTCTTCCGCCGAGACAGCGAGTCCGCCTTGGTGTTCCGGTACCTGGACGGAACGAGATGGTGAGATCGAATCCTCCGAGGAACTGGGCCCACCGAGCCTGGCGGGAGTTTAAACGCCTGGCCGACCTGACGTAGGTCAACTTTTGGTCGGTCCAGACGGTGACGGGATGCTCTGCGCCCTCCAGCCAGTGCCGCCACTCCCGGAAGGCCTCCACGATGGCCAATAGCTCCCTGTTCCCAATGTCATAATTGGCCTTGTTGGGAATAAAATGCACAGGGGTGCATCTTCTGGTCCACCGACGCCTGTGACAGGACACCCCCAATTCCAGAATCCGAGGCGTCCACCTCCACGACAAAGGGACTCGAGGGGTCGGGGTTGACCAGGACCGGCGAGGAAGTGAAGTGCCTCTTGAGGTTGGTGAAGGCGGCACTGGCTGCAGGGGTCCACGTGAAGGGACGCAGTGAGGAGGTGAGGGCCGTGAGGGGAGCGGCCACCCGGCTGTAGTCCTGGATGAAGCGCCGATAGAAGTTGGCGAACCCCAGGAATGACTGCAGCTGCTTACGGGTGGTGGGTTGACTCCACTCCACCACTGCCTGAATCTTCCTGGGGTCCGGCCGAGTCTGCATGAAAAGGTAATCGTAGTGCCCTCAGGGGGTCTTGAATGCCGTCTTCCACTCATTCCCCTCACGAATCCGAACCAGGTGGTAAGTGTTTCGGGGATCCAATTTCGTGAACACCGTGGCTCCAAGGAGGGGTTCGAAGTTGGAACTCATGAGGGGAAGAGGGTAGGTGTTCTGCCTGGTGATGGTGTTCAGCCCCCGGTAATCGACGCAGGGGCGGAGGGACCCCTCCTTCTTCTTGAGGAAGAAGAAACCTGCTGCCACCAGGGAATTCGAGGGTCGGATGAGTCCCTCCGTCAGGCACTCGGAGATGTATTCGTCCATAGCCCTCTTCTCCGGAGGAGCGAGGCTGTAGAGGCGGCTGACAGGGAATTTGCTCCCTGGAGTTCAATGGCGCAGTCATAGGGTCGGTGCGAAGGCAGAGTGCGGGCTCGGTCCTTGCTAAACGCCTCCCCTAAGTCGTGGTAAACCTTCGGCACCAAGGAAAGGTCGGGTGGAGTCAGGGGGGACCGGGGTGTTGGTGAAGCCCTGGGAGCAGCGCGAAGACAACGGGCATAACAGGCCGTGCTCCAGCTGAGGATCCGCCCCTCCCTGTAGTGGATGTGAGGGACATGGAGTTCCAGCCACGGCCGACCTAAGATGAGGGGCGCTTGGGGAGACCTCAGGAGGTAGAACTGGACCTCCTCGCTGTGGTTCCCGGAGATGGTCATGGTGAGCGGCTCTGTGCGATGGGTGAGGGGGCCTAGGCTGTGACCATCTAGTGCCGAGGCGGCGAGGGGAGACTCCAGCGAGATGAGGGGAACCGCCGCCGAGTGGGCCAACCTAACGTCGATGAAGCTCTCATCAGCGCCCGAGTCAACGATGGCCCCCACGGTGAGAGTCCGGTCCAACCAGGAGAGGGTGACATCGAACCGGGCCGGATTGGCGGTTGGTAGGGAGCGGGTGACTCGGCTCACCTGAATTCCCCCTTCAGGTGAGCCTAGTCTTTTGGCCGGAGAGGACAGGTGTCACGGTGATGTCCCTCCTCCCCACAATAGAGGCACCGTCCCTCGTTCCTCCTCAATGCCTTCTCCGCCGCAGTCAGACGTGCTCTGCCCAACTGCATCGGCTCGGGGACGTCAGGTGTTGGATCGGCCAGTTCTGTTTCCGAGGTAGGACTGGCCCGGAGAAAAGGGGCTCCTGGGACTGGGTTGGGCGGGGTGGTCAACAGGCGTCCCCTCTGGTGCTCCCGGATACGTTCATCGATGACGACGGCCAATGTCACCAGGTCATCCAGAGAGGCGGGCCTGTCTCGGACAAGCTCGTCCTTCAACCGCTCACTCAGCCCCCAGCGGAAGGCGCTCCTTAGGCCAGCGTCGTTCCACCTGCTGCCTGCTGCTAGGGTCCGGAACTCCATAGCATAGGCAGCTACCGAGCGATTCCCCTGATGCAGTGACATAAGTTGTGCCCGACATCCAGCCAGGCGGTGGGATGGTCGAAAACCCTCCTGAATTCGGCCATGAAGGCTGTATAGTCCTCAAAGAGGTCGGGACGGGCACTGAGGATGGCTTGAGAGTTGAGGTTGAGGGCGGTGGTGAGATTGGTGATGAAGGCCAATTGTGTGGCCGGTGAGTGGAACTGGCTGGGTTGGTGACGGAATATAAGCTCGCCAGTGCTTCGATGCAGCATGGGTAAACTGGATAACGAGGAAACGAGACACGGTAAGTAGACAACGGGAACAGACTGCGGGCATGACATACAGTCTACTTGCCAGCTATATCTGGTGATGAGTTGAGAGTAGGTCCGGGTATTTGTAGGCAGAGGATGATTGGGAAGTGGTGTCAGCTGTGTCGAAGACCGGCTCCACTAATTAGCTCCTCCATTGCCCCTGGCGACGGAGCAGGCGCTGGGTGCGGGCAGACGTGCTGGGTGTAGCCGGTGTGTGTGTAGGCGGAGCCGTAACACAAACTCTCTGAATGCAATAAGCTGGCTACACTACAGAGCTGCATAGCTGATTTGAGGGACTGGATGTCACAAAACTTTTTGCAGTTAAACTCTGACAAAATTTAGGTACTCAGCACCTCCGTAATCAAGTCCAGCCACAACTCGTTCCCCACATCCCAAATATTAAGGGCACTGCTAGGAACCTGGTTTTTAGTGAGCTAAGCTTTGGACAAAACAAAAAAATTGGTACAATCATGTTTTTACCAACTCAGGAATATCACCAAGATTAGAGCTATGCTATCTTTCAGCAAGACAGAGAAAATTATTTATGCTTTTATTTTCTCACGCCTGGACTACTGTAACGCCTTATTTACCTGCCTCAGTGCCCGAGATGTAGCTAAACTTCTGATATTAAAGTTAATGGCCTAGTAGTGGTAGAATATGGTCATGCAGAATAATGCATTAATAAGTGCTTTATAATGACTAATAAAGAGCCAATATGCGTGCTTAT
>JAOPJH010071705.1:0-10568 GCA_027122575.1 Merluccius polylepis
TGTGACAGCACAAGGCGCTCAAAGGACTTCATGACCACAGAGGTCAGGGCGACGGGTCTGAAGTCGTTAAGTCCTGTTAAGTCTTCTTCCCCTGACTGAGGGTCACGACTCACCCTTTCTAACCTGTCCCTAACTATTATAAAGTGGGGAAAGGTGACAACTGCGTCAGGGCGTACTGACTGTCCGACATACATTTTTATCACCTGGTTGAAGGCTGAGCGTGGAGTGTTGAAGGGGGAAGACTGTTCAAGGGGGAAATCCCCCACTGGCAGGAGCACATTGGTGGCACATTACCCACCCCGATGTGGCTGGTGGCAGCCCCCCAAGGAAGCGGTCCAGCATCACCTGCTCCACCACCTGGCTGGACTGCTCCACCACCTGCACCTCCGGTGTCGGGCCAAGCCGATCCCTGTAGGACGTGCGGGTGGCCATCAGCAGTTTGTGCAGTTTGGGCCACCCGCATGCCTCCGCCATCCCCTCAAACACCTCGATGAATGCCTCCATGTAGTCGGTGGGCCCCATCTTCATCAGCGCAACGTTGAGCGGTCAGGGTGATGCTCCCTTGGGCATGGCCTGTGGGTCCTGACCACTGTCCCCCAGCCAGGTGCACCGCCGGACTAGGTCGTGGAGGACCACTCTCCCCTCCGCGTGATGAGAAGCCAGGTCCAGCATAGCCTAGGTTTCTCTGATATGGGCCTTGATCTGGCTCTCCTGGACCTCAATAATCCACCACAGTGCTTGGGCCAGCGGCGGTTCCTCTGCTGCCGCTGATGGCACTCCCTCCATGTCCCTGTTCAGGCGCCACTGTAGCCTGGTATAGGCTACCATGGGTGGGTTCAGAGGGAGCGACACAAGACGGATTGCACGGTACAATGTTTATTGCCTGGCGGCCACATCACACACCTCACAAAACTACCCAACCTAATAACAGAATGATCAACAGTATAGCACTCAGTGCCTCAGGATGACGTCTTAATGCAACAGGCCTGGACCCGGTCTCACTGTGGGGGCATATATATACACATGCATATATATATATATATATATATATATGCGCACATACGTGAGCATATATATACACATTCCTTCATTCACCAGCCACAGCTGCATTGGTCCCCGCGACTGAGCCGCCCCGCCCCCCTGTCCGCAGCCGGCGCAAAGCCACGCCCCCTTCACCCCACACACTTTAACCAGGGTGATGTGTGATGTACAGAAAGGGGGAGCGAGAGAGAGAGAGATTTATTTTTTTACTGGGCAGCTGGTTTTGAATGTCTTCTGTTGTCATGACAATCAATGGAAACAAATGAAGTCAGTGTGGTCATGTTGCCAATTTGAAATGATTTGCTCTCTGCTCAACTGGCCATTGTGTCTATCAGCTGAAGGAAAACACAACAAGAAGACTTGTTCCTCTTGCCTCATGAAGAATTGAACATGAAGGCTTGCATAAAGAAAGAGTATGCAGGAGGAGGTGGTAGAGCAGAAGGAGGCCCTATGAGGCCAAAACCACTGGGATGTATTTGGATATTTATTTCCGCTTCAACATCGGTGAGAAAAGTGAGAACCATGAGAATCCTGAGAAATGACGGCTTAGGTGCAGAATGCCGACCACACCGAAAACTTTTGCAGGCTGTAAATGGTGAAGCACATTGCGTTGCCTTTTAGCTGAAGCATAAAAGCAGAGCCTGCGCCTTTTTGTTGTTGCAAAGCAAACAGTGAATGTCTACACCTAAACCTATAATGACGTTGGGCACTTTGTTGTCGAATTTTTGAAAAACGCAAAAGCAGCAATTACAAAATAGTAGGGCTGCCCCGACGAAAGGTTTTCTTAGTCGACTCTTAGTCGCCATTTCAAGCTGATGGTCGACTAATTGTCGCGCTTTTAATATAATTATTTTGATTTATTTTTTGGGGCATCATCAAATGATTTCAGTTCCAGGGCGAGGGTGTTATAAAAGAAACACTGTTAACCTTGTGCTACTTTACAGATAAAACAATACCGTAATAATCAGCCTTTAGAATATAATTTTTACAAGGACACACACAAAGCGGGCCCCCTATTAACGGCATGAACAAAGCGGTTCTGAAGGTTGTCGGAACAACCTTAACATATTTGTATACGCTTGTATGGACAGGAGAGTGACGAGAGACAACAAAATGTGGGTTGAAGAGAGGGAATAGGAGCACAGACTGGAATCAAATCATTGTATTATTTATAGTTCACATGTTAATGAGTTGAGTCACCAACAGGTAATTATTAGAGTGACAGGCACAGCGATTTGTAGTTGGGTCACCTCCAACATGCACCCTGTTTACCCAATGGTTCCATTCGGTAAGAGGATCCAACACAAAGCTCCCTCAGATGTCAAGTGGAGCCTGGCTCCCAGGGCAGGCATCTGATCTCCAGATTTTTTTCATCAGTCAACTTTGAAGCACCATCAAACACTGGAAATGTTCAGCCCAGGCGTTTCACAATGTGTTTGGCTTTTTATATCTGGTTGCTCAACACTTGAACACATTGAACTCTCTGCCTTACCAAAGGCTGGCCTGTATGGAGGTTGGGGAGGTTGTGCTGGTAAGGCTATCAGGTCATGTTAAATTAAGCCAACTTCATCATCGTCATCCAATGAACTCCTTTTGGACCACGATAAAGGGCTATATAAATAAACTAGACTTGACAACATATTTTCTTTATCTTTCACTCCACATGTTAACAGAGCCAAATAACCCTAACCCTAACAAATACACACATGCATGCATGCACGCACGCACCCACACACACACACACACACACACACACACACACACAGTATATTTAACTGCAATCTCAAACCATGATTGACCAGATTACTGTGCTGTGTGAAATTGAGCAGTCCGTCAGTACAGAGTATGTACGTTATGTAATATAATCAGCTGTGTGCAGGAAGATGTTTGTCAACTAAGGTGTCATTCGTCTTACAATGGATTTTTGTTTTCATGTCTGCATTACATGCGTTTTTGATGGAGAGAGAGAGAGAGAGAGAGAGAGAGAGAGAGAGAGAGAGTAACCAAAGTAACCAAACTATTCATTAAACTATTGTGACGGCTGCTACCCTAGGTAGAGGTACCACCTTTAGTAGGTGGGCCATTGGAACTGATCAGCAATCATTCCCCTCATAAGGACAGGTGTGCCAGGCAGCCTTCCTTTGTTTGAGCTTGACGTTTGGTGTGTAGGGTACCTTTCCTTCTTCTGCAATACAGTTGATGCAGGTAATGCAAGTCTAAGATTGAGAATGAGAAATTGTAATATTTAGTTCATAGTCTTATAGATTTTAGGGGTTTGGGTTTGTCCCTTGGTGATTCCTGTGTGGCCTGTGCTGTAGCCCAGTGGGTATGCGAGAGGTCCCGGGTTCAAATTCCGGACAAGCCCCCATTATTATGTTACGTGTCCACAGGAAGAATTATGGTACAACATAACATAATAAGAGACAAGGCAGAGGGTGACGGTTTAGGGGTTTATTACCGTATTCCAGAAACAAAACTGAACAAGGTGGTGGTTTATGTAGTTGTACGGGGGGTGTCTGCTGTGTAAAACAAAACAGAAAATAAACCTAAGGCTACCTAACTTAAAAAGAAAAGCAGACTTCCTGGCTCCCGACCAAAAACACAATGGAATTAGGTGAGTCTTCCGGGAAACTATCTACACTCCCTGAACCTACCGTAAAAACGTGCAAAAACCCGTCTCCAAGCACCACCTGCCCAACAGGGATAACAAGTAACCAAACAGAATTTAACAGTGGGCAGCCCGCAAGGACTACACACGAGGAGGGTTACCTCGGGTTTCAAACTAACAAAGAACTAAGTTCAAACTAAAGACAATGGCGATGCCAACGCAGCGCCACGCAGCCCAGCAATATACAATAGACATAGGGACAGCAGCCCGCACGGAGAGCGACGGTACGAGGAGAGCTGGGGAAAAGGATCTGCCAATCCCGGCCAGGTCTGTCTTTATATATATAGCACTTAAGGACTCAAGCAGTCTCTGCGTAACAGGTAGGAAGTGAGTTTATTATACCTGTTCCTCCATAACATTCATATATGAGTATGCTATCAATATGCACATGTTTAATACTGTAGGTGTGTTCCTATATGGTGAGGATTCAGGTCCTGGCCTTTGACAGATATTCCAGGCAGCGATAGGCCAGACATCCTTTCCTGTGTCACACCAAGTATAGCCTATGCTCCATGCAGGTAACATATTGGCAGTGGTAACAGTAGGAGGGTTAATTCCTCTGAGGTAATGTATAAACATCACCCCTCCAATATAGAGGATTTACACCTGCATTCCTTTCCCCTAGGATCCAGTGCCAGCCTGCTGTTTTGCCTAATGTCGTCTTTCCTAATGTGACTTCTTCGAGTGTTTTATTCAAACCGTTTTTACGGTTTGAATAAATTGTTTGGAAATTGTTTGTTTGTATGTTTGTATGAATAGATATGGTGTGCTAAGACAAGTCTTGGTTTTGTATTGGGTTTTATAGACCCTTTTTGTGCCTACGTCATGATTCGGTCAGTGTTAGCTGGAGGCAGGGCTGTAGTGGAGGCTAAACGCACGTAAACGGCGTTTACGCACCTCCTACATTTTTGAAATAGCGTTTACGCACCTCTAAATAGCGTTTACGCAACATTAAAATTTGCTGGAGTAAAGATTTATTTTTTTGCCAGCGCAAGCCGTAGTATATTCAAAATTGCGCTGCATTATCAGTATTTACGGTATCTGGGACACGGTATCTGTGACCAATCACATCGTCTCTTGCGGCAGCGAGGCTCGCGACAGAGCAGTAGAATGGGGCTTGCTAGCTCTCAGCTCTTGCTAGGTAGCTATCTGTCAAAGCACAAGGCTGACTAGCGGGTCTGGATTCCTATCAAATGGATATACGCTGATTTCCAAAACGTCAAAAAAGCAAGCCTCCTGCCGATGCCAGCAAGAGATCTCGACCACATAGTGAGCGCAAAAAACTAAACAAGTAAAGTTAGAATCACTCAGATTTGTTACAAACTTTAAAATAAAAAATGTAATAGTATTGTACGGAAGTGTATTGCTGCCACGCCAGAAAAAGAAAAACGGCTCAGTATCATGTTATAACGTGAAATGTTTATTGTTATAACAAGATATTTTTCACGTTATAACAATATAAGTTAGTCTCGGGCGGAGGTGGGCACTTGGCCTTTTGCAATGAACTGGCATCACCATGGCAACACTGGCATCACCATGGCCCAAAAAACAGATACTCCACTGTTGAGATTCCAACTTATATTCCAACTTAAACGTGAAACGTTTCACGTTGTAACAATATAAGTTATCACGTTATAACGTGATAAATAGTATATTGTTATAACGTGATAAGTTTGTATGTCATAATAACGTGAAAATATCTTGTTATAACAATAAACTTTTCACGTTATAACGTGATACTGATCCGTTTTTCTTTTTCTGGTGTGGCAGCAATACGTAGTTTGGTTTCTCTCATTGAAATGCATTGCGGAATGTTCAGTTCTTAGAGTGGTAGCATTTTTTTTTAAATACTCACAATTTGCAAACTGTTGCTGCTCCTACAGTTTTTATACTATATAAACATATGTTACATCAATGTTCAGCTTCTTCTACTGTCACTCACATTTAAATATCTAAGCAATGTGATTTATAGTCTTTAAGCTTTAGTCATTTGTTTGAGAGTCATACTCCCCATACACATACATAGCGGTTCAGAATCCCACTCTAGATGCAGTTTGTAATTTCACATTTTGTACTACTGGTTGTTTGTACTTCATTCTACAAATAAATACACTAATATTCTGAATATCTTTTTTTTTTTACCAGTATGTCGTGGTCCGCCTTACCATAGTTTACCCACCTCTTTTTTTACCACTACACCCCTGGCTGGAGGCAAAACAAAGCCCAAACGTACAGCCCTGATGTAATCAAAACGGGAGCTCCACTCACAAACAGGAAACAAAATTGACACAAAATAATAAATAACGTTAGATTTACCTCTTAAACGTTTCACGGTGAGTTATTGTCATAAAATTCACATCTATGGTTTAAAAGTCTTTACATGTTTCATAATAACCCGGTTGATTTCGCAATGCCGTTAACTGCGGCCAAAAAGGCATGTAAACTGAGTCAAATTAGCATAATAATGTATGTCTTAAAAAGTTAACGGTTTTATTAATATGGTCTTAATACACATATGAAACTATTCAATACTTTTATCTTCTCTGATCTCAACGATTTCCTTGCTAAATATCAAGTAAAAAAAAGCTGAGAATGGTAAATAGCTGGTATTTAGAGGTCCACTTTACAACAACAAAATGGGAGAGATCGCTCATATTCAATAGACATATTTTCTCTCTTAACTAACACTATGCTGTAAAAATTCATTATCCAATCTCTCATTTGAATTAATATCTTTTCGGAGTTTATTTCCATCTCCAAGTTGACATGATGGCATGGTAGCCTGTCCATGAAATTAACCAAAAGAAAGAAAAAATCAATGTCAATGTCAATTCTATTTATATAGCGCATTTACAGACGGCTTAGCCGCACCAAAGTGCTTCACAATGAAGTGCAATAATCAAGGAATGAGCTAAGGCATAAAAACAAAAGGGCTACAGTTAAAATAAATTAAGAAACGCAAAAAGAGAACATTTAAAACCATATACTGGCGCATAAAGGGAGACACTAGCCAAAGGCAAGTGAATAGAGGTGGGTCTTTAAAAGGGACTTAAAAACATTCCGAGACTGAGCTGCATGGATGTGGAGGGGGAGGCAGTTCCAGAGTCTAGGGGCTGCCACTGCAAAGGCTCTGTCCCCCCTAGTTTTTAGCCTGGACCTGGGTTCTTCCAGCCACAGTTGGTCTGCTGACCGTAGTGCTCTGGAAGGGGAATGGTGGTGGAGAAGATCAGGTGGGGGCCAGACCATGGAGAGGTTTGTATACAGTCAAGAGGAGTTTGAAATCGATGCAGTAGCGGATGGGGAGCCAGTGGAGTGAAGCCAGGACTGGGGTGATATGTTCGCGTTTTTTAGTACAGGTGAGGGGTCGGGCGGCAGAGTTCTGAACCAACTGCAGGCGGCGGAGCGGAGATTGATTGATGCCAGTGTAGAGAGCATTACAGTAGTCCAGTTGTGATGTGATGAAGGCATGGATGACTCTCTCGAGATCGCTCTGGGGCAGGTAGGCTTTGGTCTTAGCTAGGGTTCTTGTTACGGAAAAAACAGTACATAGATGACAGCACACAAGTAATACCCTCACATAGCCACGAGATGTCAGCAATCATGTAATATTCTCACCTGACCACCAGATGGCAGCACACCTAATACACTAGGAGGCAGGCCCTCAACACTAGCCAATCAAGGTATATCGCACGTCATAGAGGCCACGCCTCCCGGATACTATCGAGCACACACAACCAGGAGAGGGCAGAAACTCTAGGCAGCGTATCTATTAGATATTCAGCTAAGAGTCGCTCCATGCGTGAATTATACAATTCCCCTCCTTTTGCTTCATAGATAATTGACCTAAACCTAAAACAAATAAAGTGAGTTAAAAGCGATCCCGTGTCGGCGGCCTTCCTCGAAAATCACAACAGTGCTGATGCCTTTCTTTCACTCTTCACTTGTAACAACTAAAACGCAGCCACAAATATTTGCAACTACTCCCAAAAAGTAGTCGATTAATTGCGGGAGATTTATCTTTATTTTTTTTTAACCTAATAACAATGATCACTTCTCATCAAAAAGGTCTCAAATACAACCAGTAAATGGTTAACTGCCCGTTTAACACCACATGGTCTCGACTCGGATCGGTTTTCCATTCGCAAAAGTTGCAAATGTATTTGGCAATGTTTAAACAAGGCCAACAAATGCCAAAAAGCTTGGGTTGGTAATTTAATAAACATGAATAGAACATTGGGGTTCAAACGCTTTACCTTTAGACTGGGAGTCAAACTTTCTAGCTACTGAATAGACTAACCATAAATCATGTGTGTGATGCTCAGTGGCCTGTGGCAGTTACTCTAGTGAGGGGAGCAGAGACGGTGGTCTGTTTTATGTTTCTTGATACGTGCAAAGCCTGCTCTTTCAAACCATGTGTCTGACAGACATTTATTTTGGTAACCATATTTGTTGTATTTCCTTGAGATCGCAAGAACATTGAAACCATCTATCCATCTTCTGTACTAATGTATTTTACTCATGTATGTGGCTGTAAGTATGTTATCCTAACATTCGTGTGTTTAGAGGTGGGAGGGAACCAGAGGCTAGAGAGAACATGCACACCCCAGCCAAAACATGTGGAGAGGTGAGCCACCACACCAGTTGTTATGTCACGTGTATTCCAGTGGTGGAAAGTAACTAAGTACAAGTTTAGGTACTTGTACTTTACTTGTTTTCAGCTACCTTATACTTCTACTCCAATTAATCTGAGGCAAATATTGTATTTGAAACTGCACAACATTTATCTGACTGCTTTAGTTACTAGTTACGTTGCAGATTTAGATTAACAATACAAAAAGGCTATATTGGTCCCCAGGAGGAAATACACAAACTGCCCAGCAGTATGTAAAGTAATATATAAAATCTATATAAATAAATTAAAATGAGCTCCACCTTTACCAGCTACAACTTTAAAGTGATGTACACATTAATGCATCAGTAAATATAATCCAATAATATATATTCTGAAATGGGCCATTCTGCATAATGAATAATTTTACATTTGTTACTTGAAGTATATTTTGATGCGAATACTTTTGTACTTTTACTTAAGTAACGAGTATTTCCACAGTATAGTAACTACTTTTACTTAAAAGATCTGAGTACTACTTCCACCACTGGTGTGTTTATGTCTCAATACACCCTTCTAACAGAGGCCTCATTGTAGGATAAACCCAGGTGTCGCACCTAAAAATAATTATGAGTCTGCTACTGTTATGTATCAGGGCACGGGTAGGAGACTAAACCAGTGAAGATGAGTCTGATGATGATGCCTCTGTGAAAAGGGTCTAGGAGGGGTGATATATTCTACCCCAATGAACAACAGCGTGGTGTGCATTCAGTCACTAACAATTAATTTTTCCTTTCGATGGACCTTAAAGGTAAACCGCCAGGCTCACTATGTTCTAATAAAAGAGGGCACTACTTTGTGTTGTAAAAATCACAGTATGCAACATCAATTCAATTTCCACAAAAAATGAAAAGTTAGAACAGTGACATCATTGGTCTGGGATTTACTTTTCTCCATTGGTCCGATTTCGAAAGATTAAGCAAATGGTTCCCCTTTAAAGTCACTGCATCAGGACTTGAACGCCTGATACTCTGAGCATTACCATAATTTCAAAGATTCAAGTCTCATGGTTAGGGTGTTCTGTGACTCCCAGACAAAAGTTTCTGGCTTCGAAACCCAACCGTTTCCTTCTCATATATGATGTATCAAAAATGAATTCAGGGTATGCTAAATCGTAATATCAAATCTTGCCATCCTTTCAAAGGATGCCTGTGCCTGTGCACAAAAGCAAGTTAATGTACAATAGTTGTTATTCAGTGTTATTGTCCAGTGTGTCCAAAGGTCTTGACTACTCGCCTCATTGGAGAAGAAGAAGAGAGGGAACTGCTCTGTCTGGTGTCGTTCAGGGAAGCCGCCATGTTATCCTCAACAAACACACTTCAGCACCCCACCTTCGGAAAAGACACAAACACACACATGAATCCCATTGTCAGCAACCCTAACATGCTCCCAAATTAGCTCTATCTGAATTCACTGTATAAGCTGCTTGGATAAAAGGGTCTCCTAAATTAGTAAATCATGAACAGTAAAAAAACCAAAAAACAACATATTTACCAAAACATCATCCTTAATATATGTTCATCTTTAAAACTCGGAAACAATTGTGTATTTGAATAACAAGGGGAAAACAGAAAAACAACAAGACCTTTACATGCAATATGCATAAAGAATACACACAGGACACACACACACAGCGTCCTCCCCACGATAGTGCACGGCCCCACTATCCAATATCTTCCTATTGATCCGCCTCCAAGCCTTCTATTCTTGTCCTGTCTTTTCCCCTTCAAGTAATTTAATTATCAATAAACCTCCCTGTTTTAAATAGCTGGAGGCCCCCCGTGTGCCAGTGGAATAATATTTCCTATCTTGTAATTTATTGGCTGGCTGCCAGCCAGTGTTTCTCTTCCCTCCTTACTTTGAGTTTCAGCAAAGCCAGCTGACGCTTCTAAGTGCCTGCAACTTTATCTGCTCTTTTATTGATGTATCCCATTTAGATTAGTCCCTTTTCAAGCGGGCACAGCCATGAACGCCCCGCTGCCTGGCCCACTCTGTAATCCTTTTAGGTAATGATATCCTGCAGTGGTAAGGTTACAAATCTCATGTTTACTGGGGAGTATAATTAGCAGGTAGTTACAGAAAGACACAAACACACACACACACTCTTTCAATGCATAAACACACACACACACACACACACACACACACACACACACACACACACACACACACACACACACACACACACAC
>JAOPJH010071730.1:0-10559 GCA_027122575.1 Merluccius polylepis
GAGAGCTTCGCTTCTGCTGCAGCCATGTTGGATCCGTACGAACGAACTACAAGCTTCCGTCTGTCGCATAGTACGCGCCATCGTCTTTCCGTCCCGCCTCTGTGTTTGGATATCAAATCCTCGCTAATTCTTGCGAGAGGAACCGGTCATAGCCACCAGGCTGTCTGGCAGTTCGACATTTTGAGCGTGCAAGGCATCATGGGTAATATACCCAGGTCGTAGGATTCTGCTCGGCTATCGCTTCCTCTGCTGCTGCGCGTGTTTCATTTAACCTCTAGTTAAACTTTTCATTTCGTTTCTTTTAGCCAACTATCTTCCTCTAACCGAGGGTAGCTTGCCCACCGCGGGTCGTGTGCTTGTGTGGTAATGACCTTTTGTCCCCTTTTGAGAAGCGGTTGAATCAATCGCTGTTTGAAAGGGGGGGGGGGGGGGGAGGCTTAAGCCCCCAAATCAACAGAGACAGACACAACGGTGACAAGCAGAGGGGGCTGCGGTGGCCCGCCATGGAGAAGTCCTTGAGAATAAGAATAACCGTAATAAGGTCAAATGTGGAGACACGGTGAGGGTCAGACACGCTGGGGCCTGACAGGTGAATTATGAGGATTGTCAAATCCGACGTGTGTTGATATGTAATATTATACGACAAGGATGGCAACACAAAGCTAACGTATGAGGACGTCGTGCTGTAATGCTGTACGGTGAATACTACTGTACGATACCACCGACATAATAATAATGAATCTTCTGCTCGGTGGCTCACGGTGGTTTCCGTGACTGTAAAAACATTTAGGCATTAAGCCTAATTTATACTCCTGCGTAAAGTCGGTTACGGAGAGCCCTCTACGTCGACGGAGAGCCTGACGGAGAGCCTCTCCGTCGTCTCCGTCAGCGCACAACCGAGACCGCAAGGGCTGCGATAGGTCCTCTAAAAACATCATTTCCTGGTCCTCGAAAAACGAGGACCAGGATGACGCGATGCTCGACATACACACTATTATATTATATTATTATTATTATATTATATTATTATTATATGCTCTATGGACGCATAAAGCTCATAATGCCAACCCGACCTACCTGAACCTATAACTTAAAAGAGACGGTGGCAAATTGCACTACATGGTTGTAAATAGTCTCTTTTTAGCAATTACGTTTTTTACTTGTAAAGCATTTCATTTTTTATTATAATTTATCCCCTTTTAACTATCCGTAATTATTTATCCCTTTTGTACTTGTTTACTTGTGTGAAATGTTGTGTGAATGTTGTGTGAAATCTTGTTTACTTTGCACCTCATTTGTTTTGCGGGCGGGAAATTGCATTGCGTATTCCGGCACCATGACGGAGAACTATGAGGGCTCGAGGGGTCTCCGTGGTTACGCAGTTGGATAGCGCAATACGCAGTCGTAGAAGTATAACCAGCGCTTAAGACTTGGAGGTAGGTCGGCGCAGATCTGTTGACAGACTTGTAGGCCACTACCATCGTCTTGAATGTGATGCGAGCTACTACAGGGAGCCAGTGGAGGTCGGAGAAGAGTGGGGTCACATGGGAGAATTTTAGAAGGACCACCATTACCAATGGTACATTTTTTATATCTGAGAAATCAAGTAGACAAGGAAGATTTTACCGCAGGAACAAGGACTAACTCACGTGATGAGTTTTGACAAGTGATAAAGGAGGTTCTGAATTGTAAAGAAAAAAATTCTCAATTTGGCTTATTGCAAATTTAACCAAAAGAAAAACATCAAGGCAACATGATTTTTCAAGAATGATGAATGTGTCACAGTATTTCACACATGAAAGCTTGATGCTGACATAGAGAAGGCTGTGAGGCAAACTAAAAAGAACTACTGGCTTCATGAAGCGATGGCGTGTAGGCAGAAAGATGGAGTTCCATTTCAGTTCCCTTGCCATCTCAGCCCGCCCACCATTTCTCTGTGCACACAGTAAAGCTTGGAAGAGAGGCATTGAGCAGAAAGGAGACACACATCTTCCTACAGATGTCGATGTGCAGTGACGAGCCACAACACCTCCTTCACATTAAAGCCCCTCTAGAAAATAACAAATTACACAGTTGGTTTGTAATGCAGGGGTCATGTAGGAGGAGAATAACACAGGACCTTATTAAGAGATCACACTTTCCTTAGGAAACAGAGGAATACAGCAACATCATGCATGCAGGTAAACAGGCCCACAAGCCAACACTGCATAACCATGAGGGGTGCTTTCTTTCCCCCAGACGGGAGAAAATTACCCCCAGATGGGAGAGAATAAGTGTCAAGGAAGATATAAATGGGGGGCAATTATCTGCTTCATCCATTTGTATGTCGGAGGCTCATTGCACATAGCATATAGCAGGGGTTCTCAACCTTTTTCAAGCTGGGCCCCCCCCAAAACTGGTTCATTGCAGTTGGGGCCCCCCCCCTCGCGATTGTTGACGGGGGGGGGGGGGGCTCGCGATTGTTGGGGGGGGGTGCGATTGCGTGCACCCCTGCCGTCGGTCGTAGGTCCGGGGTGGATTATGATCGCGTGCACACCCACCCCCCTGAACCGCCACTGCTACTCGCTGACCCACTGTCCGCGCCCCACCGGTTGAGAACCACTGGCCTATAGCATAGGGAGCAGTGAATCATACCATGGCTTTGTTGCAGGCGTGCAACGTACATTTTAAACACCACCAATCATCTAGCAATTAGACACAAACTGAATTGAATTGATAAAAAGGACATTTGTCAATTAAATAAAACATTTCTAGAAAAAAGGTAGGCCAAACATGCAATTACTCAAATAAAGCTCTGGTTGGTTTGCTGTATTTAATTACACCACAGTTGTTTTTACTCGGCCTTCCTACTTAACTTGACAAGCAATTTTGGCTGACACACAATTCACTAACATAAAGCATGTTCTGAGCAGCGACAAAATCAGGTATGACACTTTGCAGAACATCTGCATGTGAGTATTGTTTAACAATGCACGAAGATGGCATTGTATTTCAGCATTTTCCAATTAGCCAAAAAGAAAAACAGTCTGTAACGGTTAAATAGTAATTTATCAGATAGATGGCAGTTAGACCAATAAAGTTGAATCCTTGTCGTGAAGCACTTGTTTTAAATAGCATAAATGTATAGCCACAATAGGAGACTTGAGAATGTTGACATGATTTTTAAATGAATTACAACATTAAAGCTACTGTCCACCTATTTTGTATGCATTTTTATTAGAATTCAATTACAATCTCATTACACCGGTTACTAATCCTACAGTGCCGTGAGATGTCCTGAGCTGCTTTAATCATATAATTTGCTGAAAATGGAACATGTTTGTATTCCAATCATCATGCATCAGGTTCGACAAAAACTGTTCCTACCGATGAGCTACAGCACAGCAAAGCTCATGCACCAACCGTTTTGTTATTTTGTCTGCTTCATCCAGGTGCAGTGTATTGTCATTATGTTATAGATGATGTATTATCGTGGTGGTGTTTGAACGCCATGTGTTAACGTACGTATATTTGCCCAGTAGGTGAAAGAGTGTAACCTGCAGCTGAAAGACAAAGCCCATGCTGACTAGCTGCTTGTGATTTGTCTGCTTTCATTAAAAAAATAAACCTTAGTCTGGAGAGAAGTTGAATTTTAAAAATACACCAATGCAAGACAAGAAAATCCATTCTATTTTTCGTTGTAATTTGCCAAAATATTTAGAAAGCTAAACCCGACTGTTACTAAACCACTATGTTCAGAGTTTACTCATGCATTTTTTAGCATCTCATTCAATGAATAAAGTATGGCTGCTTGTATTCATGCAGCCAGCATGGACATTTTTAGTGGCTGTCATAGTTGGCCACAGAGGGAAATGCCGCTGCCCGGCATCCTCCACTCTAAAACCTCTCTTCTGGTAAGGATTGCAAATATCTATCCAAATATCCAAATACTTTCCAACTTTATCTCGGTAGGATTATGGGGATGTGTGAGGTGTGACGTTTCAAGGCAAACAACATATTTACTTTTCCAAACAACCTTTAAATACAGCCATCAGCTACGTACTATTATTTTCAGAGTTTACACATGCAGTTTTAGCGTTTCATTCAAGGAACAAAGTATTCCTGCTTGTACATGCATACAATTACAACAACACTCTGACATGCCATAAAGACATTCAACAATACAGACGGATGTGTGTGGGTTGTTTTTAGCAGTTCGCTGACAGTCATCTTGGCAGCGGCGTCTACTGGTGCACATGCATGTAGGTAGAGCAAGGTGAGAAAGGCTTTGTAGGCAGGGCCGAGGGACGCAATGAGGAACCAATAGGAAACGCCTTTCTGAGTTACAAAAATGTAGAGCCTCTGAAAAACTGAAAACTTTGAAGATGTACAGACTGCTACTTTAACAAATGGCTTTGGAATTAATTTCCCCATCATGTATAAATAATTTAAATGCAGCAATGCACATATTGGCTGTACTGCAGAGAAGATCACCGGCTGCCAACTCTCCTCTATCAAAGACCTGTACACCTGCAGGGCTATGAAGAGAGTTGGGAAGAACACTCTTACCCCTGCTGCCACCTCTTCAGGAATCGTTATATGTTTATCACCACCCGGAACACCCGTCAACTCTGCAGTTTCTTCCCAGATGCGGTCCAGCTAGTTAACAGCCACTCCTAGCTCCTTCCTCTGTTGTGCACTACAATTACTTTTTACCTGCTGCACCTTACAGACTCCTTTCCCGGTTGTCTTATGTCTTTGCACTTTGCATATCTTTGCACCTTACTTCATGTTGTTGCTGACTGTTTGGTTTTATAGATGCACGTGTTCTGATATTATGAGTACTGCAAGCATCATTTTCAGACTGTTGCCCATGCTGACGGAGCGCAAGTGGTGGAAAATCAGATACAAAATACTTGATTTGCCAATCAAGTATTAGAGAATCATATGCAACGTTGTATGTTTGTCTGTTAAGTAGGGGTGTGACAAAATATCGTGCCACAAAATATCGCAAAACAAAAACGTGACGACATGCATCGTGGGGCTTAAAAAATGCAACGTGTAACGAACATGACTCATGTACTTAACATTAATCTCTATAAACAGGTATAAACATCTGCAAATGAATGCAGAATCTGTAGTCAAAGGGACAATATTTTGATATTGGACACGTTCTGGTTTCCATTTGTAGTCCGAGTAGAATTGACCAATCACATTTGAGCGGCTGTGGTCGCATCCGGGTAAACAGTCCTGTAGAGAGAAAAAGAGGCCAATCGCATCGGCCGAAATGTAATGTGGGAACCCATCGGCTATCGTCTGATGGTGATTTAGCTTTTTATTAGCTACTAGTGAAAAGGTTACTTGTGAAACAATCAACCTCTTCATCCCGAGACTGCCCATATACGGGCAGACATGCCCCCTCCCGAAATCAAAGCCTTTGTAAGGCATTTAAACATGAGAAAGTAGTCATGTCATACATCACTAGAAAGATAAGAATCTCATCGTTTTGTCCATTACTGTATACTGTCCATTATGTGCATGTGTATATGCACATGCACAGCAATAGCGATCTTTTTCCCGACATATCTACAGAAACTATATATCATATAAAAGCTGAGAGTCTGCTGATTCAAACAGTCCAAACAGATCACTCTGGGACTAAAACTCACCGAACTAGAAGCCAAAAACCATCAAAAACAAACTTCTCTTTTTCTTTATAAATGATGTCTTACCTTTGTTGTTTTTGTCATCAATTCAGTGTCTTGGCAACATTTGGAATCCTCCCAATCATGTTTCCAATGACATATAGTAGGTAAAAGAGGGTTTCACAGAAAATAGGTCCACAGCCTTCAATCAGAGCATACATTCGTTTTCGCCATCTAGTGGTCGGATGGGGATGCAATGGTTGGGCTTGGTGTCATTCATCTCTATTGTCCCTGACCTTTCAATAGAGGGGTCAAATGTTAAAATTGAACAATGGGTTCTCAAGATATTTACCTTTCTGTGTCCATCATGTTTGTATTGTCATTTTTGCATTGATTTGCATTGGATTTATTGTATTATTTGGAAACTCCACCTAAACCTATCTCTACTAAAACCTCTAACTTTGCTCTACTTCACTTTATTGCCATCAAATCCTGACCCAGGCCCTCATCATATGTTGTGCTAGGGCCCTATAGTAATATAGGGCTGCTAACTGATAATGCACTAGGTGTTATTCACTCTAAAACATGACATTTATTTCAGGCGGAAATTAAATGCATCTACTTTCTTTTGGTACCGAGGGCCGTGTTCCGATATCCGTACTTTTCGTACTTAGTATACTTAGTTTGAGTACGTAGGGTGTTCTGATTATGATCGCGGCAAAATAAGTGTACTTGAAAGGACCCGTATGTTTACTCAAAACAGCCAAAACGCTGAGTGCGCAACGGTGTACACTTAGCATACTCAACAGCAGCCATCTTAGCTACGTAGCGGAAGAGGCGGAGCCAGGCTGAGCCGCGCTCTAATGAATTCACGTGTTTGGCGGGTGATGCGGCCGCGCAGCTGATGGTCATTTCCATTAAGTGCGCCACAGAGTACTGCATTTGGAACAGCACTAACATCTGAGGATCTGCGTACCTATTGAGTACGGATAGTGTACTATGTTTAGGTGTACTCATGGAAGTACGGATATCGGAACACGGCCCAAGATTAACTTAAAAGCCCTTGTAGTTGTGCAGATATAGTCTGTTCAGTTTGGGTATGTTATTTTCGGCAAAAACCTGAGAAATAGACCTAGTGATGAAGAGGTTAACTCCAACTCCGTTCATGCGTTTCAACTTGCTAATCGGACTGTAAACAATAGCCAGTGCATGGAAGAAGAAGCCTTGGCCCGGATATCAGCTGGCTACACCGGAAGCCCAGAATGCTAATGTTCTATATGCTAATGATATGCTATTTTTCCTTAGCGAGAACAGTCCAAAAGTCCCCTGCAGTGGAGAACACTAGCTTTATGTTGATTTATGTTGGTATGTTTTCTATTTAAGTGCAGAATTAAGTGCACTAGACTAGAAACAGGTAATCAGTCATAAAGGGACTGGACATAAAGGGACAGCTTTATGTTGATATTCTTTTGTATATATTTTTGTATTTCTAATTCAATTTCATAATTCACTGTTATTTTAACTACCGTTTCATACCTCAACCATACTTTGTGGTAAACATTGTCCTCCTAATACATTTTTTAAGTAATCATCACAACAAGTTCAATTATACATCGTCTTCATTAAAACTTAATTTTTAATATCGTGACTATATCGTATCGTGAAACCAATATCGTGTATCGTCTCGTATTGTGTGTTTAGTGAATCGTCTCACCCCTACTGTTAAGACTTCTAATCTGAGTCACACAGAAGCTCTCACAGGAATGGGTGCAAAAATATAAATTGTAAAAACTAAAAAAACTAAAACTTCAGGAGTTGGTAAGGAATTAAATTCTAGCTGATTCAGCTGAAATTTGAAGTTTATTTAATTACAACCCGGACCAAAACCAGGCGGATTAACCCATTCAACTAAGGCACCAATGGTCGTTTTAGTTTAGTTGCCTTTCATCACTTTGTTTTGCATATTAACCATAATAGCTGATTACCTGTTCAAGTTTGATCTTGTACTCAGCCTTAACACCTTTTGTTACATTCTACACCCTGGTGCATGCATACGTGGATCATTTCTTCTCCATTATGTATGGTGACTAGCGTAAGACCAGCAGAACAGCAAAGCCTATTATCTAATTTCTACCCTCAATGTTATCCTTTTTGCCTCAGCACACCTGGACTGAAATTATGCAGTTTTCATTCCACAAAACTGGATTATACAGCAATTGTCATGGCCACACTGTAGCTTCAGGTGCCGATGCTTAATCAAAGACAGAAGAGAGTGATTGTTATTCTAGTCAGGTGGGGGTGCGTGTGTTGCTTCTAGCTCTTTTCATGCCTAATGTGAAAGGCCCTTGGCAGACAGCATGCAGTTCCCTTCTTTCATGTTGCTTTTAACATACAGTGTACATAAGGAGCATATTTGCTCAACTACTTTAGTGGCATTAAGTCAAAACAAGTGACAGACCGTGAAAACATTTCTCTGCTTTTTCAGATTGATTTGGGCTGTTAAAAACGACCATGAGACAAAAGACAAAAAGACACAGTACATGGAATAGCAGAAAAATAACATTTGGTTTGGGAAAAATATAATATATATAATAAAAAAAAATATTATATATATTAAGAATAAATAATCTGCTATTAAAGAATGTTAAAGAATTTACTCTAAGTGGTAGGTGTAAAAAAAAAAAAAACATGTTTTGGGTAGGGTGAGCACTGCAGCAGCCTCGTGAATACTTCCCCAGCTAAAACAGCCGAATGTAGCACCGTGACGTCACAGCACTACAGTACATAGCAAGACCTCTTTACCTTTTCATAGGAGGTCAGTGCTCTTTGTTTTTCGGAGCACATTTTAAATTTATGTAATTAAATTAAGCTCAAAGTAGACAGTGACATGGTTTCTCAAGCTACCCTGTCCTTCGATTACACATATACAATTGCGCAGCTAACCACTATCGATAAAGATGGCTACCATCTATTTTTATTGTAATTCTGCCAATTCCGTTAGTCAGTTAGAAACATTGACATCAGCTGGTGCAGGTGACATGTCATCTCATCAGTCTGACTCTGAGCTACGTCCGAGCTACGCTGGTGGTGTATCTGTGGACAGTGCTCCATCATGCGGTACATTTTGAGATTTGTGTTCAATAGAAATCATAGCCATCTAGAAGCCTGAGAATGAGGGCTTACATGTTTTTGGCAACATTTTCAATGATGAATGCTAAATGTTGTAGAATATTTTGCAAGTACAAGTAAGTACAAAGTACTTTAGGTGTGTGTTGGTATGCATATTGTGGCTGCAGTCGCTCAGGATAATAATTGAACCAAGTATGATTGATCGCTGGCAATTGATCAGATTAATTATAGGCCATTCTGTGCATTACTAACATAAGTCATGTCATGGAATTGTATAACGTTAAGGCTAAACAGCTGTATGAGTTGTTGGTGGGGGCTGCACGAAGAAAGTTTTTTTTCACCACAACACGCAAACTTTTTGGCAGCCTCAAAGTCCTCTCCACCCTCAGGTTTTTGACTACTAGCATGTTTCAGCCGAATTAGGAGATATAGCTGGAATTTCCCAGCTTTCAGCTGTTTAATGCATGCAGTCCTTGACGATATCATCACTTTATGCACACAGTACATTCAGTTTCTATACACCACTGTACATGGCACAGATATATATAGAGTGACTTCCAATTACAACATTTCCATAGGAGCAATCGACTGCAATCACCATCCAACAATGAATTAAATTATGTAAACAGAATACCACTCACCTATGATGCTGGTAATGCATATCACTAGAGGACTAGGTTGAGGCTCGCTCTCTCAAGGTGCACTATATTTCCACCACTATGTGAATGTAGCAAGTATATTGGAACAATGGAACACCATCATGACCATTATGCTCAAATATGGCTTGCTATAAAGTCTAGTATATCACACATTTATACGGGATTGACAAGGACTGAAAATCTTAAGTTTTGCAAAGACATCTCAATTAGTGGAGACTTCTTATGTTGACAATGGTAACTTAATTTCACTTCCTTAGTAGTGCATTGGTAAATACTTGCTGCAAGGTTATATGTTCACTTTCAATGTTATTAAGGAAAATTTCAGGTTGTAAAAATGTTTTCCTTTGTTGACTTTGTCTGAAGATTGACACCTGCTGACAATACCCAGATAACTTTTTAGGTACAATTTGAACTCTAATTGATCCTGGAAATAAAGGGAAAATCGCGAAAGGAAATGAACAGATACTCCCTCTCTAGAATGCAATCCCACTGAACTGATATTGTGTGCATCATCACAGCTTGTGTAACAGAGACTTTGAAGGAGAACAAAATAAATAAATAAATGCATCTCAAAGCAACTGAAGTACACAAACGATATTAGTCATCTGATCCATGTATAGTTTTTTCTTTTTCCCAATTAGCATGAACCCTTATGCAACAGACAGTATGTTCTCCCGTTGTGAGTGGGCACAGCGAGGGGAGAGAACACACAGGTGATAAAGTGTACCTTCATTTGTGAACTATTTCTTAAGAGGGTACATTTTTTCCAGATTATTCTGCTGAAATACAGATATATGGTATAGGTAGATAGATGTTAGAGGGCAGCAGTGGTTCAGGAGGAAGAGCAAGTTGTCTGGCAACTGGAGGGTTGCTGCATCAATCCCCAGTTCTTATTGTGTGAGGATGAACGCTCGGATACCGTGCTTAATCAGACAGAATGGAGTGCTCAGTCTTCACAGAGACTGGCCACTGTTTGATTTCATAGATATATTGACGCGATCACACTGAATACTTTTTAATAGCTGGGGGCAGATTTAGCATTTGTGATCAATGGGAACCAAGTCTTTTGCCCGCTGTTTTTGCGTTGCTTTTTTCAGCTGTGAGCATCTGATGTTTTTGACAGAGCTCCCTGGACTCCCCAAGTTGG
>JAOPJH010071737.1:0-10558 GCA_027122575.1 Merluccius polylepis
TGCGCGAGCTACCCGTTCAAACAGCCCCCACGCCCCCCCCCCCCCCCCGCCCAACTCCAACAACATGAATGCCATTGTTGCTCAGACAATCAAGAGCTCTTCGCTCCGCCGCGGTCTGCAGACAAAAGCGTGTTGCCGGGCGGGGACGGCGTGTCTTCAGCGCGTATCGCCGTGCAGACGCTCATCTGTCACGCTAACGGACGGAGAGGCCGAGGCCGCGGCAGACGTGTCGCAGTATATTACACTGGGAGTTGCGGGTTGCGTAATCCTATTGTGAGGGAGTGTGCGTGCATGCATGTGTTTTTGGGTGTGTGTGTGTGTGTGTGTGTTTGCCGTGACTGTAAGCAAATATGTATCAAGATAAGATAAGCTGTATTCATTTCATAAGGGGAATTATGGTGCCAGAGAAAAGAAAGGACGGCCACAAGTGTACATGTAATAGATAGGGCTTGTTCATCACCACGTCACATGACCGCCTCCAGTAATTAATCCACAGAGAGACGTGGCTACAACTCTCTTGGGTCCTCTCACTATGGCAATATGGAGTATCGCCCACAAAAAATCCCATGATGCATTCTGATGTGCAAGCACACTGATACCAACGGCATACACTTAGAGTGTGTGTGTGTGTGTGTGTGTGCTTATTGGAGACCTTTGGGAGCAACGCCAATATCAAAAAGACCAGGAAAAGCGGCTATTGCTAATAGTTTCATAAGGATCCACCACAAACTTTGAACGTTCAAAGGGTATTTTTGAAGGACCCGTCGAGACCCAGCGTGCGCCCAGCGAGGCAAAGCGCGAGGTAAAACCAGACGGATGCCAGGTGGTCCATCGGCTCTGAGGCGTGAGCCGGAGCGGCGGCGTGCTGGGAGGAAACAGACGTATCCACGACCCTTAACGAAACAAGCGACAGCCGACGTTTCAGAGCGTCTCCGTTGCGTTGCTCTTGCACCGATCCCACAGGCTGGGCGAGAAAACCCCCAACGTCCTTCACAACGTGCACGTCGGCCACACGCACACACGTGTGTGTGTGTGTGTGTGTGTGTGGCGAGAGATCAAAGCAGAAGGAGTGAGGAGCGAATCAAAGAGAGCCCGGCCGCAACATGCTCGGAGAAAAATGATTGCTTTTTTTCTCTACTACACAATAAGAGCGCAGTCTCCTACACACTGACACTGGCTGAAAGGAATGCATGCGTGTGTGTGTGTGTGTGTGTGTGTGTGGGGGGGGGGGTCTACACAGCGTCTCTGAGAGTGCGAGCAAAGTGAAGAGTGAAGAGTGAATAGTGTTATGTGTGCTGTATGGGTAAGAGCAGGTCTGGTCATGCACAGCCCTAATACAAAGAGCATGTTTTCTGGTAATTCAATAAATAAAAGTCCCGAGTATGTCATACACTTTACTGTAATGCGGGCTTTAAAACCGGGAACAGACAGCACTTATGCCACCTCACGATATTCCTGCATCCAAAGTGTAAGACGATATCTAATCTCGTACAGGCTTGCCGCGGTAATCGGTGTTACCAGTGTTACGCGGTGTTCAGGCAGGCACCTATTAAATCACTTGCCCACCGCCCACGTTGTTTTTTTTTCAATAGGTGTGTATAGATAATAGTTATGTAATAGATATGTGTGTGCGTATCAGCGCTAGGGGGGGGTGTGTCGGTCACGTCATTTCGATTGCATTTATGATCGGTCGTCATAATAAACCACCGTTTCCCCCAGATGGGCTATAACCATCTTCCTTGTTTTTTCACACCCAGGAAAGCGCATCTGGAAATTTGACTTGCAGCAGCTTGTTGAGGTCCCCCCACTCTTCGTGTTGGTACGGACCGAGCCCGCTCATTTGTGTTTTTTGTCTTTGCGTTGTGAAGATTTTGAAAAGCCTGTTCACTGGAACAAGCCCTTGTTGTCACAGATCTGGCAGCTGCAGTTTCACAGGGTTCGTGTTTATCGGGAGGTGTGTGTCCTTTACTTTTTTTTTCCGCCACCGCAGACGCTGCATCTCCGGGTGAAATCTCTCGCCCTGCGCCGGCATTACCTCGCCTGCCAATAATCCCGAGCTGGGCCCATTTTTTGTTGTTTTTCACCTGGTCTCGCCAGATAACAACACAACGGCAGCCGGGAACGAGGGGAGAAAAAAAAAAAAAAATCTCCTCCCCTCACACACCAACACGTCTGTCAATCCGCCAACGCTGACATTTAGCAAAGTGTAACGCCGTGGCAACCAGAACCCAACCACTCACACGCACTAGCAATTAGAGCGCCGCGGCGGTGCCTGCTGTGCAGCCAATCGATGGAGGAACGCGGGCTTCCCCCAGTGGCGTTCTTACGACGAGACGTGGCGAGCTAAACCAAGCGAGCTTTGGTCACGTCAAAACACTCTGGGGGGGGGGGGGGGGGCCTCTGGGGAATTCAGACGCCGTTTGAGCGGTCCCTGGCTCTAGTTTGACAGACAGGGCGAAGGGTCCTGGGTTCGGGACCCCGGCGTCCGCGGCCTACCTCTTAGGCGTCCTAGAGCAAGACGCTCTGACCCAGGAGCCATATTTGGCTCTTTCACTGAAAGCATATGCCAGACCAACGAGGCTGAAAATAAAGGAATATGACAAAGTATAATTATGTCCCGCCGAAATGGTAATGTCTAATTTGCAGTGGATTCATGTTATCAGTAAGGGGTTGAATGATCGCTTTGTAAATTATTCTTTGGTTCCTCTGAGAACAATTTCAGGCTGTATTATACTCTGTCAACTGAAAAAGGTTGCCGACCTCTATATCAGCTCATTAACGACGTGTGACGACACGTGGAAGCGTCTGCCGAATGACTAACCGGTAAACACAAAATGGCCACCTACCAATCTGCCCAGACGCAGCATATGGCGAACATCGAAGGTGCTGCCATAAATTGGCAGTTCGTTCTACAGAGCGGCAGAGGACGGGGTGGCAGCCGATATCAAAGCGCCATCTGCCAGACACTATGTCCCATTTTACAAAATGCTCAGCGAGTTATTCATAGACCCACAAGCCAAGACAAGACAACCGACGTGACTCGCCGAAACGTGGGGGCGCTTAAGCTCCCCGCGGAAGAAAAGTGTTCATCGCGGGGAAATTCACGGTCTAATTGCAAACCACCGCGGAGTGAAGTCCCAATTTGTGTCTAGTTTAGTGCCTAAGCGGGACGATAAAAGCCGGGATCCAAGGACATCAACATCTACCAATTTGTAAGACATAAAGCCATGGCTGGCCTGTTTGTGCTCGGCTTTTGTTGCTCCTCGTACGGTCGATGGGGGCTCTGAGGTATTAAATGTCTGTGTTGCGCTTGTTCAAACTGGCCTCCTCGTGTTCCCGGTTCACGACATCTGTGAGTGATTACTAGTTTCAACATCTCAGCACTATGGAGCGCGATGCGAGTTGCTACTCCTCGCTGTCCATCATCGCACAGTAGCAAACGCACGTCATCGCGTGTTTCTGGGCATTGGGAATGTTGACGCTCAGCATGTTGCTTTTTTATTTTGGTTAAGCTTAAGGGTACTTTGGGCATGATAGTCGTATTATGTCATGTTTTATTGTCTTTAATGAAACGCCGGTATAACTAATGTTCAGTTTGGATACTTTTTGTTGTCGTCGTTATTTGCCATTTGTCCTGGTGCTTGAGGCGGCTGTTGCATAAACACCTTGAGTTGCTGTTCTGCCCGTTAATGCCTTTTCGTGTCTAGTCCAGTGGGACTGAGAACTCAAATGCGTTTATTTCATTGTAAAATGATATGTCCTTCAACCACAAAAAAGGAATATCGCCTGGATATCGCCTGCGGTGGGCTGAAGCGCCGGTCCTCGGCCATATAAGTATCGCATTAGATCTGTCTTTAATACGCGCCATTCTCTCACTCCTGACTTCGCCTCAAAGTGCTTTGGGAAATACAATAGGCATGAGATGGAGGGTCGATGCTGAAAGATTTACTGGCCTTTAGTGACACCCTTGTGGACCCATTACATTGCCTGGCTCCGACAATGAATGAATGAATACAAAGACAGCCATATTGCAGAATGTGCAGTTTTGTGTTATTGTGTTATGTCAGGGTGCATTGTTCTCTGTATTTCTACTGTCTCTGCCGAGTATTCAACAAGCAGTCGCTCGCAATCATCCTCCACACTTACAAAAGGCTGAACCTCACCAGGGCTGCAACTAACGATTCTCTCCATCGTCGATTAATCTAATCTAACGATCATTTTGTTATTAAGTATTCTTTCATTCATGATGATGATCAATGAACCAAACATTTGAATTTCTGGCGCATCAAGCAGCAAATGTTTGGTATTTGTACTTGATAAGCAACCTAAACGATGAATCGATTATAAAGATTTGATTTGATTAATTTTCTGTCAATCAACTAATCGATTCATCGACTCATCGTTGCCCTGAACCTCACACTTCAGCTAGAAACACATCCGAATGTTTCTAGTAACATTTTCATCTATTTTGCGTTCCTGTTTTATGGAACAGGTCATCCCCACGACCTCCCCACCGCCAGCATCACACACGTTAAATCATCATAGACCAAATATGAGCTGGATAAAGTATGAATGTAAGGGATGCCTTTTAAAAAAAACAGCTCTTCGACAAAACGGTTCTTAACTTCGCCGAGCTCTGAGCGCTCACGCCTCGACCGCCGGAGTCTTTTCCGGTGGCGGTGGTGATCGATGGCGTAGAGAAGGAGCGGGGGGGGGGGGGGGCAAAAGGCCTCATCCAGCCTCTTGCAAAATGTCACGACCCCAGCAGCTGGCGCTGTAGATGATTAGAGGAGGGGGTCGATACCAGACGCCTATTTTTTTTTTCCTTTCCTGCACTGCGGGGCCGCCGTTCAAACAATACAAATGAGACAAAGAGAGCCGGCGCTCTCACTAGTCACTCAGCTGGGGAGCGGAGATACGCTCGCTCGATATCACTCACTCCTTCCTTCCTTTCCGAACGAGGAGGATGATGAGGAGGAGGAGGAGGAGGAGTAGGAGGAGGAGGGGAAGTGGATGACGTGACTCCGATGCCAAGATCATTTTCTTATGAGTGGACATTGTTCATATCTGAAGGACTGTGAGAAGAGTGGGGCGAAGATGGCTTTTTTTCAACAATGTTCTGTTTACTTGATCCTCCAGACAGAAAACCTGTTGTTTTGTTTTTCCTTTTCAGTGAATTGCATGTTGCTGTGTAACCGCAGGGACAGAGATTATAGAGATGCCGCGACACACCCCCGGCCAGATGGCCTCTTTTACACCTTGCTGGCGTCTATCAGGGAACATTCAGACCCCGACGATGCCATGGCCGCCTAGTCCTAATCGATGCGGGATCCAGAACAGATCGTGTTGTGATAAACTAAACACGCCAGATACGGTAGAGATGTTGTAATCCACAGTGCCCGCATTGCCTCACATTTCCCTTTAAATCAGTTCAACTCACCCATGTAGACAGAGTTCCTTCCCTACAACAACAACAACCACCACAAAATCCTTCCTTCCTTGTAAAAATATACCAGCGAGAATGTTATAATTCAATGTTACATCATGTTACTCATAAGTAAACTCATAAATTCTCTAATCCACGGCAAGAAGCTGTATAATTGCTTGAATAGAAATATGGAAATAGAAAATGCCTTTTTTTTTTTACATGGTCATTCTGAACGCAGCCCCGTTCCAGAAAAATCACTGCTTCCTTCAGAAAGGCTGCTGCCAGTACACATCTGGTACGCCAAGCATGAATATTTGATAACAGAAAGGCGCATAACAATAAGTAACATGGCAACAGTGTGTCACGACCTACAAAGCGACCATTTAGCGCCGCCATCCCCCCCTTTTGACTAATTACAGTGTTTTACTGTACTGCAAAAGGCTTCAATTATAGCCCATAATATTACAGACCACTGGACAGGACAAAGCTATAATGCACAGTAATGTTCAGTCACAGGAGAAACCCAACAGAGGCTAAAAGAATGCGACTGGAAATACACGCTTTTAAGATGCCTTTGTGCGCCAGAAAAAAGGTTTTGTCCGCCTGTTTGTGTCATTTTGTGCCCATAAAAAGGGCGGGCTGGGCTAAACGTATGCAGGGCTATGACAGAGGGTTGAGTGAACAAACCCCTGGAAACAAAAAACAACCTTTGCATCCGTGCTCCAGGCATCAAACAAAGAATTAGTGGGAGAAGGGCAAAGTCTCGGGTGGCAAACGGAGCCAAACTGAAAACTCTCAATCAAATCATTAGCAAGGCAAACAAACAAAAAAAATAGTGTGTTTGACTCCCGACCGAACTGAAAGTTTCTGGGCAAGAAGCACGAAGCCCTGACCCCAACCTGCTCCTTAATGTGGGTATCCGAATTCACGGCAAGTCGCTGCGGATGAAAGCGTCTGCGATTTAACTACATAGTGATGGGGGTAAGCAGTTCCAGGAGTAATGGTAGCCCTCACATTCCTGCTGGCACAGACATTTGTAGTTCCCCTCGACAACAGCAGCAGCCAAGGTCATGATGACCTACTTGGGAGGTAATGACTGTCGGTGTCCTACGTCTGCACGATCATAGCATTACATGCACGGGTGTTTTCAGAAACCGGTGCACTGTGTGCAGTGGTGGAAAGTAACTAAGTACATTTACTCCAGTACAAATTTGAGGTACTTGTACACTTGAGAATTTCTATTTTCTGCTACCCTCAGAGGCAAATATTGTGCATTTATCTGACCGCTTTAGTGACTAGTTACTTTGCCGATTCAGAATACAAACTACAATCAATAAATACATTATATTATTATATTACTAGGGCTTTATTGGTCCCTAGCAGGAAATTCACATTAATAGCTGGAGCTCCACCTATGAGCTCCAGCTATTAATCAGCAACTGAAATGGGCCATTCTGCATAATGAGTAATACTTTTGGTACTTTAAGTTTGTTTTGATGCCAATACTTTTGTACTTTTATTTAACTAACATTTTCAATGCAGGACTTTTAACTTGTAACCGGGTATTTCTACAGTACGGCATTACTACTTCTACTGAAGTAAAAGAGAGTACTTCTCCCACCACTGTGACTGTGCGTGTCGCATGCCTGCAGAGCAGCAGGCAGGCAGGCAGCAGCAGCAGCTGCATGTCTCAGGCTTCAGGAAGCTGTGGGAAAACACATGCACATCGCCATGCCAACCACATCCCCTGGGGGTTAGCCGCTGTGAAGCAACATCTCTGGCCAGCCCATCACTCTGAGGATGACAGTAACAATGTACGCTCCTCGGCTGGGCTGCGAGTTATTTATTACTGTTTTTTTTACACGTGCGCCAGTCCAATGTCGTGTAGCAATAGCAGTGACGCAGATACCAGCCATTTAAGGAGCAGGTATAGGAGATCGATCATTCACCTTTAGTCACGTAAAGTCACTTGTTTAGACGCTTTTATCCAAAGCGACTTACAGATGTGGCCGAGAACAAGCAAAGCCATACATTCATTTTTGGAGTAACTGCAAAGAAAGTTCAGCAAACAGAAAAAAAAAGATAAACTGCTGAACAGAACAGAGTAGCTTTCTTCATTTTGTTGTAATGCTTTCCATCTGATAGTGTTCCTCTGCGTTTGATTCTATCACACAGAGCGCTTTTATTTTGAAAAGTGCCCACTAAAGTTTGTTATTACAAGGAAAGTTTGGTGGGAAAGAGAAAGGACGCCGTGATTGGTTCAGCGCGTGTAACTTTTGTTTTCCCCCCCTCTTTCGGAACAAGATTGGAATAAGTCTCATAAAAAAAGCTCATCAGTGTTATCTGGAAATGATTGAATTATTCAGAGGAATAGAGAGGAATTATATTTTCCACTTTCATGCTCTAACCGCATGTGTGTGCATGTGAATGATATATGGAGGTGTACAGAACTCATACTACGGCGACGACAAATATAGGTCAGTCGCCACAAGTAAAAGCGTGTCTTTTGTGCTTGCACAACTCATTGCGGGGGCGCGCAGTAGGAGATAAAAACTGATTTCCTTGATTACAACTACACACACACACACACACACACACACACACAGGCAGCAGTAGCTTGGACATGTTTAAGCCGAGTCTTTACAAGGAGGAAAAGCAAGGAGGACTTAACGCCAAGCCGCCAACAAGTACAAACTCATTCCTTCACTCCTTATATCTGTTTTACCCCTTTTGTACTTCTACGCCCCCGCAGATAAAGAGATAGCCAGGTGTTGTGTGGCACACTGCTGCATTTGTACTTGGGTGTCCTGAGGCCTGCAAGACCTCGGGGGGTTCGAACCGAGAACCTTTCATCTGGGTGTCGAACGGTCGACGGCTCACTGACATGCAATCTTCCCATTAAAATCGCAAACATGAGCTGGATTGTCATCTTTCCAGGGACTTAAAAGAGGGCAAAAGGTACATTTGATCCGCCGTCTCGTTCTGCCCGTGGCGCTTTTGACCCGACGCCGCCCGTGTCCTCCAGCTGGCACGCGCTCGCATGCGGTCGAAAACAAAACGTGGAAAGAAGGAAGGGAAAAAAATATATAAAAAAATGGGCTGTTGGCGGTTTTTGGTTTTCGTGGAAGTTCGCGTCTTTTATCTCTGCGTTCTGAAAAGACTTCCCAGGGTTTCGGTGTCAGCTTGAGTTGTTTTTGCTGCATAATGCTGTTATGGCGCTGCTTAGTTTACATGCGATGCGAGGCGGCGATGCTTCAGAGGAAAACACGATCTTTCTGATGTGGGCAGAACCCGCCGCGCTGTTGTACATTTCACACACAGAACTTTGAGCAACGTGAACTTGTGGGGAACACGACCTCGTCACGGGAATGTAATGATTATCCCTTCACTCTCTCACACACACACACACACACACACACTCTCACACACACGAAAACCCAAACATAAACAGGAACACACACACACACACACACACACACACACAGAAAGACAAGCAGACAGAAACACACACGCGAACAAACAGATCCAAAAACACACAAACACATAGTAACAGAAATAATACATACAAAAACCCAAACACACACACACACACACACACACACACACACACACACACAAAACACACACCACTTTTTTCCAGACATATTTGAAAATAACTTTTTATCACGAGACCAACACACAGCCAACAGATCCCTGCTGGTCTGTGTGACGAGCACAGTTTCCTGAGCTCTATATTTACTCCCAGTGTTTCCTCTTCAAGTGACACACAACCCGGTCCCTTCGCAGAGGACCCAGCGAATCCCCATGACGACTGGCGCCATCCCACCCCATGTGTGTGTGTGTGTGTGTGTGTGTGTGTGGGTTGGTGTGGGTGTGTGTGTGTGTGTGTGTGTGCATATGTGGGTGTGTGTGTGTGCGTCACAAGGGCCATTGTAGGCAGTAGCACAACATTTTCCCAATAATGGTGTTAATGGTTAACACAGGGAAGAATAAAGCACTGTGAAGGTCAACAGGGATAACCGGTACATTAAGACGCGTGATTCACAGTCGAGCGCGTGACTGTCCAACCATGTTGGCTATATGCTAATATTGCACAAGGTTTTCCGCCTTTCGAAAGAAGCCCGACACACAACGCTTACCCGGGCCATGCCATTATAACTTCATACAGCAGCTATGAAGTTACGGTTGCTGACGAACGTATCCTATATTTCATATATTAAAACGTGTCTCAAGAGATGCGAGACATCCCCGAAGGAGAAGCAAGAACAAGTTCCTGTCGTCGCTCAAGTCAAAAATAATTGGGTCAAAAGATTATCTGTGTTGTTTTTATTATATCTTCGAAACAAAATGAAATGGAAATGAACTGGACTCAGGACTCAGTTGACCTTCTGCTATCTCTGGAGACATTCGACATTTCGGACAGGGAGGACGGAGGGAGCGAAGGGGTTGATCAACTTTTTTGTTACCCACATCCATCCTCGCGGTGGTGAGCAAAGCAGACTGTGGCGAGAGCGAGCGCCAGAGAGCCAGAGAGAAAAGAGCGACGGTCTCCGACTGCCAATTCCTCATTGCGATTAACCCCCCCCCCCTCCTCCTCGAGGAGGCCCTGTTGGGTACATTTGTCATCGTCTCCCCAGCGTCAGGCTCCAGCGGACAGACGCTTTCTCATGCCAGGCTCCTCCTCACCTTCCCCCAGCCCAGCGGTTCCCAACCTGGGGTCCGCGTGCCGCCGGGGGGGGTCCGCTCCATGAGTACTAGTCCGGTTATATCTCCAAAACCAAAACGACGACGTCGGATGCAATCTCGTTAAATACGATATCATGTATGAAACGTATGTATTATATAATATATGTGGGCAGCAGTGGCGCAGGACGTAGAGTGGGTTGCCTAGTAACCGGAAGGTTGCTAGTTTGATTCCCGGCTACTCCTAGCTAAGTGCCGAGGTGTCCCTGAGCAAGACGCCTAACTAATGCTGTATCTGAAATCGCGCACTTACGTAAGTGCCCTTACATTGAGTGTTATCCCCACAGTACACTTACTTATAGGCGCAGTGTTTTACATTTGTAGAGCGCGTTGGTCTCAACTGTTACTCCCGTGTCCTCCATTTTTGATTCCGCCCCTTCCGCTACG
>JAOPJH010071752.1:0-10555 GCA_027122575.1 Merluccius polylepis
CCGAGTATAGTTACCAAAATTCAAATTCAAATTGCATATCCCGTGGTTGTATTGTTCACTTTTCACTTTTTTATTTTTTGTTTTCAATTTCTCACTCGTTGAACGACCAGCAGGGGAGGCAGGAGAAGATGGAGAGAGAGCGAAATATCGGCGCCTTGTGTGAAACCCGACAGATCTCGCCGCTTCTCTCTGCCCCTGCTGTGGTTAAGTGTTGCGTGTGTGTGCGTGTGTGTGTGTGTGCGTGTCTGTGTGATTCTCACTCCACTTTGATCGAAATGCATGCAGGGGGAAGGTAGGGATTCGGCCGTTCTGGCGCGAAAAGGCAGCAAAAAGTTCTCATCCGAAATCTTACACCAGCGAAGCCCTGGGCTGCCTGGGAGGGTTGGAGTCTGAAAGGCTGGGAGGGGTGGGGGGTTCCCTAGTGGATTTTGGTCCAATCCCAATAGGTAGGGTAGGGAGTGCTGTTTTCTTTTGGGGATGGAGGGCTTGTGCCCTCCAGATGGCCGTCATAACAGAGTGGCAGTGGCTGCCACAACAGAGAGGCAGCAAGGCTACCGGTGCGGGGAAAATGAAACCCATATAGATGTGTATCTTTGCAAGTAATCATGCAAAAATGTTAAAGAAAACCAGAAAACCATGTTGGAATATCTGTTTAATATGTCATTGCATCGTTAAAACACACGTTTACACGCTATTCGCGTGTAAACGATGAGTTGCAAATTGCGCACAACAGGCTGCACTATAACGTACAGTAACTAGCAACGTCCCAGGGACGCCTGAGCAAACCAGGCAACAAACGCAGAATGCCCAACAGCCTCGTCGCCGGGCGTGTTACGTATGTGCCATCGTCGGCTTAGAGCATGTTCACACCTAGCGTTTTTTTGTGATAGGGAAAAGTTGAGCCGGCCGTTTTTTCAATAAACAAAAAAGCTGGCAGCGTTTTTTTCTATCGCCTAGCAACAAACCCATTCTGTTCCGCTTGTGATTGGTCAGTTGTTAAAAAAACGCCTAATGTCGGGCACTTTTTTTCCTGAAAGTTTAACTTTTTTCAACTTTTTTTTACGCTCGGTGCGGGAGAAAGAAACTTTTTCCCAAAACGCTCTGCTACATAGGAATATAATATAAAACGAGCGCTGGCAAACAACAAACGAAAAAAAACGCTAGGTGTGAACACGCCGTTACTGATGACGTCTGTCGAGTGGTGTCCCATTTCCCGATGTCAAGATTTCAACCCCTGCCCCTCGGCGGGCGGCACCGTTCTGAGGAGCCGCTACCAGTAGAGGGCGCTCCAAAACTAGGGGTAGGTTTGAAACGGGAAGGGAATTGGGATCGGGCCTCAGCGTGCGGACAGCCCACTCCACTCTCCTTCTCGTCTCGGCTCTACGCTGGGCTGTGGGAGTGCGGATGTTCCTGAGGTGTCTGGTGTGTCTTCACAGACTCATGCTGCAGCTTTTCCCCCAAGCTCTCTCTCTCTCTCCCAGCACACACACACACACACACACACACACCACACTCAGGTGTGCATATACACACACACACAGACAGCTCTGAAGCTCCTGGTCATAAGCCTAACATGAGAACCCAATCGGGTGCTCCCACCCCGATGCTCAGCCAACATATTGATATAAACCCAGGTGCTTGGGCTTTGCAGCAGCCCCCAAGATCCTACGCCTCTTGAGCCCTCAGTGTGTGTCTGTGTTAATGCTCTTGAGCAAGGCAGATCCCCATCCTCCCGTAGCTAGGGTATGTTTTCAAACTCTGAGAAACTTTCAAAAGCTGGACTGGTACTGAGGAGATCCATCCAACCAACTTTTTTTGTTCTTTTTTTGTTCTTTTTTTTGTCATTACGTGTCCTTGAACTAAATGAGGGAAAAAAGGTAAAAAGGATGAATATTAAAGAACCAGCAGCCAAAAAGCATTTTTTTTTCATTGACCTCACTTGTGATTCATGACATCGCTTTCAAATGCCAAGTGAGTGAATCATGAGTCCATGAGGTAACGAAGGAACCAACAACCCAATTCCCTAAAAAGGAAAAGAAACTTTACCTAAATATGCCGTCCCTCATAATAGTTTCCTGTTTTTATGCGTCAAGCCAGGGCATGATGGTCTCGAGCCTAGCGCGGGGGGGGGGGTAACTGTAGAAATACACTTATCAAAATCCCCCTTCTGAAAGCTTCATCTACTCACGCAAATTAGTTTCGTTCGGCAGCATATCTCCGTGACGAAACAGGAAGCAAAGGCGTAACTCCGCCCCCTTGCGGTTTTTGGTTTCCGGCCCAGGCTCTGTGCCCCATACGGTCTGCTATAACATAGTAGGACTGCTGGATCCCAGATTAAGATGCCCCCCTAACTCCTACTACTACTACCTGCTCCTTAATGGCATGTATCTAGATTTCACTCTTGAGACGCTTTGGATAAAAAAGCTTCTGCTAAATGACTGAATAAATAGTAAATGCAAATCCGGCTCGTACGGGGGGACATCGTTGCTGTCGCAGGTAATGGCGCTATCGATGTGCTAAAAGGATGGGGAAAAAAAGGGTTTGTTGATGAAGTCACTGGAGGGGGTAAGGTTAATGGCAGAGGACGTGGCGAAGGCAATTAGTACCGAGCGGCGTGATCTAATACACCGTTGACACTAGCACACACACACAGTGAGGGATATTCAATTTGGGGTGGTTTTTGTTTGTTTGTTTGACGCAATCGTTAGCGCTTCTTGCTCTCATTTATGATTCATGATTTTCTCCCAGGTTTTGCCCCAAAATTTGCCCGGGGATAATATAATAATAACCTCAGCGATGGATACATGATCAATTGTCAATTAAATGAGGTGAGGCACAGACTATGCGGCCGTTGTACACCAGCAGTAAAGTGAAAATGCGTGTATTGATTTTGTGTTGCTTACAGAGAACTCCGATATTGTGTTTTTACTGAATGTAATTACGACTTGTGTCCACCAGCTGTTTGTAGTAGTAGTAATGGATGTGCTAAAGTAATCGCATTACACGTTGGAAGAATGTGCTGACCAAAATACATGCTAAGTGAATGTAGCCAAGCCAAGTGGGGGAGACATTGTGTGACACACACACACACACACACACACACACATACATGCCTCCCCAATTAGCATTAGCTGGATTTGAGCATTTGTGCATTACTGCATCCGTCCAGATTATATTATCCAATTTTGACCACATAATCGATTATTCACTGCGATCATTGATTCAATTTATATTCTGTACTGTATATAAACAAAACATAAAGCAATTGCTGAGTTGTAGCTGTAACAGGCATATAAATTCAGATTTGCTTGTTCTTATAACTTCTTTTTTTTCACATTTCTTTGGACTATGAATTGACTATGAAAAACAGCATCGGTATTTTCATTGGATGACTTGCTTGGTAGCGTGGCCCCGCACATCAAACATGAAACGACACACAGTGGGCGAAGCCGAGCGGCTCGCCGTCGCAATCGGCTGTCTTGCCCCTCAGGTGTCAGCCAGCGAGCTTTGGAAGCAAGTTTCAAATTTGGATCTGCAACAGTCGGTCGGCATAGTAGGTGAGGTGAGGCGCGTCGAGCTACAGTATATGGGTTCCACTGAAAGATTCGATTTGTGGCTTTCCCTGATGCAGCACAGTGGGAGAAGGTCCAGGCGGATTTTCGGGTACTTTGAATTATCCCAACTGTAAGGGACACTCTTCGGTCCCCTCCTTTGGGACACCTCCATCTACCCTGCCTGGTGAGTGAGGTCCTGACTCCCCATGTCTTCGTAGGTGATGAAGCCTTTCCACAGAACGGGAACCTGATGCGACCGCATTCAGGTGAGTTTGCGTCTTCGCATCCATCATTAGAGATCTGTTGTCGCGTGTTACGATTGCTCTTGTAGTGTTATGTTGTCGTCAGTATATTATAAATTGCCGAAAAGTCGATACTTTGGAGATGCAAGCTTTTCACCTGACGACGGTGATGTTTTCTTAACAGGGTCTAATCTTACTGCTGAGCAGCGTGTGTACAACTATCGGCATTACAAAACGGGTTATCGCGAATGCCGCGAGTCTTTGGAAAGGCCATGATGTGCGGTCCATTGACGAGGCTCAAGACATCACAAAGGCATGTGTGGTTTTGCACAATTATCAAGCCAGAAGTCCAGCCAGAAAGGGCAAGGTACATCGCCAAGCACCTTGATGGACAGAGAGGGTGTATCATTAATGCTCGACGCCTCACCGCGGGCTGAGCAACACAAAGAGGGCGCGGCGGTTCGAGACTCGCTTGAGGGACTACTTTCAGACGGACGTTGGGGAGGGTGGCCTTTCAGGATGTTGTCCTCCGGCGGGGCACACTAAATCAGTAGGCGGATTGATAGAACCAGTTTCAAGCGGAGGGTCGAATATAGGCTAATTACTTTTCCTTACGTAAAGCAGCACCTACAATTAAGTGGTGTACCGAAGTGGACTGATGCATACGACATTATTTCCTTTAAAATGTATTTTCTCTCAGAAATAAAGTTTGAATGACAAACATGGCAATTCTTTAATTCTTTAATTGGCACAAGTCGCGCACACACACATTGTTATCCACTTGCAGGGAGTGATCTTTTGATATGTAAATAAGAAACATTGCAATAAATATTAAACCTTATTGTGTTCAACGATTTACTCATTTTTAAATAACTCGGCTATCACCGCTGTATCACAATTACGCAATACTGACAAAGAGGTCGCCTTAGCTATTCATAGGTGAGCTCCCTGGACACATTCTGCTACTGAGCAAAGATGAACCAAAAGATACATACCATGTTATTTTCTGGGAAATTAGCCTCTATAGACCGGTAAAACAAATAAATCCTTTTACCAGCCCAGGCGTTTCAGGATTTAGGGAACAACACATGCCGTCAGCTGCATTGCATTATTTTCTTTATCATTGATATCGAGGTAAATATCAGACATTCGCCTTACAAGCTGAAGGCGCTCCGAACATTTTGACACTAAATAGACATTTTTTCTGACTTGTAGATCCAGCGAAAAAGCGAGTTTGTTTGAGCCTCGTCCAGCAATCTCACAGCATTAACAACGCCGCCGGTGTAAAGGTCCCGCCCCAGAACTGTGCTGTTTTCACCCCATTGGCGCTGCTTTGAATGCGTCGTTGTTTCTCATCTACTATCTTTGGTTGTTCTTCAAAATTCACCGCCATTGTGTACTACTACTTCTTCTTCGCTGTTTCCCTTTTCCATCTTGCGAGACATCAGAGGCTCTTTGGTATACTGTACTTGGACGTCGGTACACGTACTTAAGTATATTGCGGCCTGTAGACCGACTAAACAACATTTGCATGTCCATTATTCACAAGGCATGGCTAACTACACGTATCTGCGGGAAGCTTGGGGACAAATCAAGTAAGCCGGCCAAGTCGGGACACGTCACGTGACGCTTGCATTGTTCATGAATCACTCACTCACTCACACACACACACACACACACACACACACACACACACACGTATACACACGTGCATAGACAGACATGAATAAATGCAAAGTGTGTGCAGACATACACAAGCAGACAGGCACAGACGTGTACACGCATGAATTGCAAAGCACGTAGACACACACACACACATATACATACATGCAAAATGCATGCACACACATACACAGCTGGACGGACGGACAAGCATACGCTATTCTGCATGCATGCATGCAGTCATACATAAGCAGACACACACATGCACACGCCACACACGCGCTTTCTGTGTTCTTATGTGCATTGTTTGTATGTACTTATTAATGTATTTTCTTTGTGTGTGCTTTGTGTCTGTGTTTATCTTTTTCTCTATCTTTGCTGAGGTAAAACACTTTGTAACCTCTGTTTAATATTTACTAAATTACTTACTTACTGACACACACACACACACACACATGATCTGACACACATCGTCAATCATCAATCAAACTATTGGCAAAGTCATACATACATCAAATGCAACTCCCAAGTGGAAATAAGAAGTAAGTTAAAAAAAGAACAGGAGTTTCAATAAAAAAACATGAACATATAAAAAAACATGAACATGCATTCAAACACACACGCACACACGCAGGCCTGCTCCAGAAACTCAGCTGTGTCTTACCGCCGCTCCAGTCCATCCAAGCTTGATGTGAGAACAAATCAGATTCGCCCGAGGGGGGTCTCCCTCTGTACTCCCCCCTTGCAAGGAACAAATAGAAAGAAAGACTACTTTATGTATCTCGTTTTAATCAAACCCAAAGGAAATAAACTCAAAAAACTAAGTGTGCTCTGAGATACCGTCGTTGTCGTTCATCGTGAATATACGAATAGACAGATCTCCTAATGCAAAATACTCTATGTGAGTGCTTTTAGTGGAGCAATCCATGTGTCTACTTTGTGTAGAGTGTGTCTGGCGGTGTCTGAGTGTAGGTGGCGGTTTTGCGTGTTTGCGTGAGTGCTCAGGTACGTGCGCGTGTGTGTGCCCTCCTGTGCGCACTTCGATGTGTGTGTGTACGCGCGTTCGATCCTTTGTTTGTGAGTGCACAAAAGGCTGTGTGCGCACCTGCGGGCGTGTGTGCGGTCATATGTGTTCACCTAAACACCTCTGTGCGTGTGTGTGTGTGTGTGCGTGTTGGGTAGCGACGCCAGCGGGCCTCAGCTGTGTGCAGGACTGCAGTGACAAAGGGGACGACGCGGCCCCCGCTAAAAGCAGGTAAATGCACAGAGACACACAATCTCCTCCTTTTGTGATGCACAGCTCAGAAGTAGAAAAAAGTCTTCACTGACCAATAAGGGAAAACACATTTCCAAATGGACCCGACGCCATCCTGTAGCGCCTCTCAGTCTGCCACTTAGTAAACAGCAATGAAACAAATGCCCTTGAAGTTCATAATCGCTATCTGCACAAGACCATGTTTACAGCTCAGCCTATTTTACATTTACATTTACATTTAACAGACACTTTTATCCGAAGCAACTTACAAGTGAGGCTGGGAAAAAAAGAAAGCATACAATCAATGAAGGAGCCGGACATTCTGTAGCTCTCGGGTGGCAATCAGAAAGAAGAGGTTAGCAATTATTCTACGTATGAGTTGTTTTTAAGTCATTATTTGCGAGACCGAGGGACGGGACAGTCGGACAGGAACTGAGAGAGACAGGACTGAACAGACTGACAGAGAGAGACGGGTGATGGACGGGTCTGCCTCGGTCAACATACAAGGTTGACCAAAGTGTCTCCTTCACCTGCTCCACCGCCTTCTTGATTCATCCCGGCAGTTTCCCCTCCTCTGACCTCGTCCGTCCGTACCTTAAATAACTAACCCCCATCACACCCTCGGACGTTGTCAGACACCTCACATGCCAGCGGCTCCTCTGACTGTAACAGCTGATGGGGGTTTTTGGTTTGGGAAGAAAAAATATATATATAAGATGTCGTGAGAGATTAGGAGGGAGGACTTAACGTACGTCCAGGACAGGAGTCATCCCCACACTGAACAGGAGCAGGGCAGCATTGTGTCGCTGTGTTTTAATCTGGGATCTGGCGGTCCTACTATGAACCACTGGGGGGGGGGAGACGGCACAGAGCCCGGGCAGGAAACCAGAAACTGAAGGGGGCGGAGTTACGCCTTATTTCCTGTTTCGTTATGGAGATGTGCTACTGAAGAGAAACCCGTTCGAGAAGCGAGTCGAAGCTTTAAGCTTTCAGAGGGGGATTTTAATAACTGTTTTCACAGTTGCCAGTCTACACGGTGTTGATTTTAAACTTTTACAGACACTTTTTCGAAAGAACATTGTGTCCGGACAGGATGCTTTAGCTCGTCTTGCCACCGGGAAAACTTTACTTAGTGCTGTCCGAGTTTGTGAGACAATTATGGGCTTACAGATTCCCACCTCCAGCACCACAATTGGTCGAAAACAAATATGAAGAGGAAAAACGAAGCGAAACGCCCTTTTTGTTCAAACCTAGATAATAGCAGAGCGCTGCTCTGCTATTAACTTTTTGCTAACTTTCTTTTTACTAGCACCTTTTTACTAGCACCTTTTTACTGTTGCAAAGCGACCATGGACCATCTCCGTCTAAGCCTACAATGGCGTTGGGCGCTTTTCAACCCCAGGGCACTGGACCAAAAAAACGTGAGGGGCTCATGGCAGAAAAAAAGTGAGGCAGCTCAGCAACGCAAAAGCAGTGAGCAAAAAGCCTGGTCCCCATTGATAACAATGACAAAATGGCCACCCCCCCTCCCCCCACACACACACCCCCCCAGCTCTTATAAAGCACATCGGTGTGATCGGGGCCTTAGGCTTTCATGGACCTTTTTTTAAAAAGAGATAGAAAAATAGGAAGAAGGTTGTCTCAGGGTCGAGGAGCCCTGTCGGCAAAGACATGGTCGCCTTTTCGTAAACGTATTGTAACTCAGGTAGACGGGTGGCAGTGATGGTTTCAATTTTAAAACGAAAAAAATAAAATAAGATGTCAAAAAGGGATTAGAATTGATGATGGAACATGAACACGGGGGGGGGTAAACTCATCCCACCCGCGTCTTTATTTTGAACCACATCACAAGCAGTAACCGTAGCGTGTAAAGACATTTGATCTCCCGAAGAAAAAAAAGAAGTGGTTGGCGTAATCAGATGACACGCTCCGAGGCTGCATGGCGGGCAGTTACCTTGTATGCCATTTAATCTAATTGGATGAAGCAGATTCACATATTTTCTAAATGTGGTGGCAACGCAAGAACAGCTAGAGAGTTATTGGATATTGGAAAGTTATTCGGATCGCTTCTGGATTTGGTTACTCGGTATTGAGACGTGCAAGGATTTTTCTAGAGACCCCTAAAAGTGCTGCAGGGATATAAGTAACGTTACAAAAGTGATTGTAGCATTTCTGTTTTTATCGTATTTTTCCAATGTTATCTGTCCAAGACTTGTTTTCCCTACTTTTGTTGTCAGGATGAATTACGAAATGAGGTCATTAAAAAAGAACAACTTTGAATCCCTTGATTGCAAAAAAATATTTTATGAAGTTTCATTGCGAGTGTTATGCACTTCAAACCTATTTTCATTATTATTTTCACCATTTTAGTAGACATTTTTATCCATAGTGACTTAAAATGAGGTAGGGGTCAGGGCATCTCAGCTCCCAGGGCCGTGAACAGACATTTTGGGGGGCAGGGGCTCAAGCAAAATAAAAGCGCACTCACCCCACCGACACGCACTATTCCCATCCAGATGTTGTCACACCGCCGCCAAGCTGCCTTACATAATCACACACTGTGTTCATAACACGGGACCTGTTCAAATTCTACAAATTCGACCCACATTAATCCTTGAAGAAGCCACGGATTTAATGTAGTAATGCAAGTCAGTCAGTGTAAGTAATGCAGTCAGTCTACCTTTCATTATAAGTAATGATCAGACTCTAGATCAGCAGTCCTACTCTGACATGCTGGATTACATAAGCTCCCTGAATTTGGGGTTTCAAAACATCCTTCTGTTTTCATGTTCTGCACCATTTTGTTACACTGCAAAAAAAAGTCATACGGTACAACTACAGTAGCGCACAAGTGGACACACACACACACACACACACACACGTGGCTGAAAAACTGATCCAGGGTCAGGGAGGTGAAAAGTATTTTGCCTTTCATTGGGGAAAGGTGTATTTGCCTCTTCTAGCAGTGTTGCTTCTTATTTCCCAATCAAAATTGATTTAAACTTTTATTTTAACAGGGAAAACATGCTCAAACAATAATACGCTTTTAAACATCTGTTTTTTTTTTAGAAAACTGCATGGCTATAAAGAAAAAAGGGGTGACTAATCTCTAAACTACCAAAACTATGCAAAATGTGACCACCTGCTTCAGGAATGTATTGCATATATGTAAGTTGTCCTGCACGGCAGAGATAACGTTGTTTTAATGAGAATTAGACAAGCTTGCTTGCCCGCGAGTACCGAGGCTAGTAATGACGAAATTACAACGCGGAGGTGGCAAGTCCTCCTGACCTACTTCATAGTTTTTAAACAGATATATAACATAAAAAGTAAGTAAGTGTTGTTTAATTGTGGTTTCATAATTTAAAGTGCCTACTTGAGGGGACATCACTCATCTTGGGGCTGTCGATGCGGTGCGTTCATGACAAGGTTGTAATGTGGGAAGGTGCGACGTTAATTGGAGACAAAACCATTTGGGGGGCGGTTGGGGGGGGCAAAAGGGCAGGGGCTCAAGCCCCCCTTGGGCCCTCTCTGTACACATGCCTGCCTCCTCCTCCCCACCCTGGGTTCAGTTAGCCGCCTCCACCTTGGGTCGAAAGGTCATCCGGTTTGAAAAAAACTCATCCAGCTAATGACACGGATGAGACATAGACATGTGCGTAGATGAGAGGAGCCACCTCTCCAGGAATGTGGACGCTCCCGCACTTCATAGCTCTTACCGGGGGCGAGTCGCGTTGTCTGGTCGTGTATTTATTTTCCACATACTTCGGTGTGTGTGTGTGTGTGTGTGTGTGTGTGTGTGTGTGTGTGTGTGTGTGTGTGTGTGTGTGTGTGTGTGTGTG
>JAOPJH010071769.1:0-10552 GCA_027122575.1 Merluccius polylepis
TTGTTGTCTTGTTTGTTTTTGCCTCAACCCACAACAACACAAACAACGCACACCCCTAGTGCATATTTTTTTCTTTCTTTTTTTTTTTTCTTCTTTTCCTTTGCCCCCCCCCCCCCCCCCCCCCCCCCGATCGTTGCCATGCCTATCCTCACCTATATCCCATAATATCCCAACCTGTCCGTGTGTGACCCGCAGCCTGCCAGCAGAGTGGAGGAGACCAGGGAGAGGTTCAAGACTGAGCTCCTTCAAGGTAAAAATCCCGGCTCCCCCTGGACCTGGACCCGCAGGTGAAGCGGATCCAGGGGTAGGATTAGGTCGAGGACCTGGGTCTGTGTGTGTGTGGGGGGGGTGGGGGTGGGTCTGGGTGTGTGTGTGTGTGTGTGTGTACCTGAGGCCGTGTTTACACTGTGCACACCGTGTCACCTTCCCACCTTCCCAGTCTCGTATTCACTGCTACGTAAAACCCACTTAACCCCGACGTGTTGTTACACGTCTTATAACGTTATAACACAAGGACTCGGAGGGTTTATTGTGAATGATTGTGTGTGTGCGTATCTTTTCACTAATATCTCAATAACTATATCGCGATATTATTGCATGTTTTCTGGTAATTCGGTAAATAAATGGCACGTCAAATGTAACCCCCATGGTAGTAAAGCCTGTTGTCGTACGCTCCTGTGTGAATGACGTACTAAATAAAATAAATAAAATACTTCACTTTACTGTAAGATAGATAGATCGATAACTTTAGTCATCCCTGAAGGGAAGTTAGGCCTAGGTAATGCAGCCTTTAAAAAAAAAAAAACAGGGAAAAGAGACAACCCCTTATCAAGATGTATCATTTTCGATATCCAAAATGTAAGACGGTATCTATCGTCTCATCGTCACGATATCGTATTGCATCGCCGGGCGTGTTGCCCAGCCCTAACTGCTTGGTCCAATTCTGCAGATTCGCCGGACAAATATGACTCCAGGGATGTGGACAGACTCCTGAAAGACGATTCCCTGGTGGACGGATACCTGACATGGAGGCACTTCGTCGTAGACGACGCCTTGAAAATGATCGACGAGAGCTTTCAGTGGCGGAAAGAGTTTGGTCTGAACGGTAGGAGTCGGTTGTTGTTGTTGTTGTTTATTCATTGAACGGCACAAAGCGGTTGTTAAACGGATTTGCTTGTTGCACCAGTGTAGTGGGAGTAGTGGTGGATGTTCCCTTTGTGCGTCCCTGGATCCTATAACAACGGGCCATTGTGCGCTGGGCGCCCAGTTGCCTTCCATTCACGCGGAGCACAACTCCCTCTGGTTTACAACAAGTGAAGTCGGTCGGGGTCGAAGGATTTTGATGTACAGACTAGAGCCTGGCGTGCGGAGATGTGGGGAGATGTGGGCATTTTTGACAGGTGACACTGACTTGGCCACTGCTCATGACGTCGTAGGTGAAGTGTGTGCGTGTGTGTGTGTGTCAGATCTTACAGAGAACAGCATTCCCAGATGGATGTTCGAGACCGGGGCCGTCTTCCTCCATGGCTACGATAAGGAAGGCAACAAACTCTGTATGTCGGCTCTATTTTTATCACATTTACATGTATCTCTATCTAGATCTCTCTACTGTGAGCCGCATGAACCCTCATTGTGTGCAACACACGCCCCATTCCAGTGACATAGTGACACCTTAGTTCAGTAGTTGATAGTTTATTTTATTTACTTTTTATTTATGTTAATTTTCAAGAGTCTCTCTCTCGTCTAGTTCTTCCTTCTGTCTTTTCATAGGGCTTGTACATCAGAATGCATCATGGGATTGTTTGTTTTGCCGATACTCCCCCGTGTTGAGACGACTCCAGAGAGTTGTGGTTCTCTAAAATCCCTAAATCAACATAAATATACCGTAAACTAGGCTAATGAAAACTTTGTTTCACCACCACGTCTCGCATGAGAAACGCCGTGGGCCATTTCAAACACAACAACGTCTCCCCATAATGATGACCATTAGTCTTCAGATGAATTCCTAAACAATGACCGATAAAAACCATGACTACCAACACAATAACTAACATTCCGATGCCCGGCAGTCATTTGCGATGTGACGTCACGCTGTACAAGTTAACTGTTAACGTTGAAACACTGTTTCTGTCCCCCAGTCTGGTTCAAAGTGAAGCTCCACACGAAGGACACCAAGACCGTCGTGGACAAGAAGAAGTACGTGGCGTTCTGGTTGGAGCGCTACGCCACCAGGGAGCCCGGCATGCAGCTCACCGTGATCTTCGATATGTCCGAGTCTGGCCTGGGCAACATCGTGAGTCCATCGTTATGTTATTGTGTGTGTGTTTGTGTGTTTTCATAAAATATGTATGTATAATATGTACATACTGTATATATGTGTTTTATGAATCAATTAATACATCCATACGTTTTGTATTCATACATGTAGTTTTTATAATGTGCATATTAATTCATGCTATAGTATGTATTGGTGTGTTTTTTAATTTATTTTCAGATTTTCCGCGATTCTTCTGCCGTTTTTAAATTTGGTCCTATTCAATAATAAACCCTTAATTATTTATTATTAAAGTTATTTATAGTTTTTATTTATTCATGTCTTGCCCCATTTCAAGTCGCTGTCTTCGAAGGGACTGATACTCTTTGACACTTGGGAGATTACCGTGACCTTTAAATCCCAGTCGGACCAGCTAATCCACACGCCGACTGTACGAGGCGCTCGGCTCCCCGTCGCCCGGCTCAGTCCACCAGCTCAACTCCCTGCGGGATAAATGTCTCAATTAAACGCCCGTATGCAGGAACACGCCAAACACCACACATATATGTGGGGGAAACCCAAATATGGACTTAGTGGATTTAGAGGAGCAGTAGTAACATTGTAATGGAAGTTTTGCTAAGCCGCTGCAGTGTGACTGGTAGTACACCTAGCCAGTAAGCGCTCATTAATTCTAGCAGGGACTTTGTCGCATAGCAATGAGTTTTGCAGCCGGTCTGTGGAGCCTAGCCAGGCAGAAGAGGCAGCTCTCATTCACCCGTGGGCGGTTTGTTTGATAAGCAAGACAAATGTTTTTTAAGATAAACGACGCCGTTATCACAACAGTGATGGAACAGGAGACCCTGTGTGCTCTGAGATGTGCACACCGTGACGAGATCACGGAGCTGAATGGGCAGTTGAAGCTGAGCCACTTTATTATTATTATTATTATTATTATTATTATTATTATTATTATTATTATTATTATTATTATTATTATTATTATTATTTTAACTTTTATATAATGTCCCTCGAGGTGACTCGAAGCAATGGCCAGATGCCAAGGTGATGCAATCATCCCGTTGAATAGCCCTGGCTGTGCCACGCTGGATGGCACTGTGTGCGGCAGAATTTAAAAGACACTTCTGTTTCATAAACATGTTTTTTGCCAAACTGCAGCCGTCCATCTCTTGTGTGTCAAACGGGGGGCAGATGTTGAGGCAGAAACTGTTCTGGCCACTTCAACATTTCTAATTCTAGGAGCATATTTAATGTGTGCAAATGTGACTGCTGTTGTGCCGAGTGCTCTGCTGTTTATTGGATTCCATTCAATAATTTGTTTCCTCCTTGCCGTGTTTACTCTGTTAGGACATGGACTTTGTGAAGTACATCATCAATTGCTTCAAGATTTACTACCCAAAGTTTTTATGTAAGTAATGGTTGTATGAGAGCGCAAACACAATCGATTGCACTTATCCTTGTTCTACGGTTGAACTTTTGTTCTGATTTAGCAATATTTATAGTGGATTCTGCCAAGAGCTGAAATGCAATCACTAACCTTTTTATTTTATTTTTTCAGCCAAAATGATTATTGTGGATATGCCTTGGATCATGAACGGTAAGACTTGGAACAAGCCTTTTAATTTCTGGAAAAATAAAGCATTTATTTTTCTCTTGTTATGAATTAATCATAATCATAATCATGTTAATTTTGCAGCTGCGTGGAAGATTGTGAAGACCTGGTTGGGTCCTGAAGCCGTTAGCAAGCTGAAGTTCGCCTCCAGGTCTGAGGTGCTAACTTTAATCGACCCTGAATACCTGCCGCCGCACATGGGAGGAACGGTACGATCATTATCACACTGTATAGAAAGAACTGGATGTAATGTACTTCACAATAGTTTATTCAATGGTGTGTGTAAGGTGGGTGTATGATATCCATGCATATTGTAGTAAATAAAATGCACATTACATATGTTTCATCATTGTAATTTAAATTCCAGGATCCCTTCAAGTATAGCTACCCTCCCCTCCCCGACGACGACTTCCTAACACCCGTCCAGGACAATGGGCCGATTGTGAAAGAGGAAAATGGGCCAATGGTGAGCGAGGAGGACGTGGAGAGCAAGGAGGGTGAAGAGGTGAAGGAGACCCTGGAGGCCAGCTTTAACTCCGACGACTCGAAAAAGATCAAAAAGGTAATAAATGAATTAAAATGTTCCTCCATTTAAAGGACAAGACCAGTCTGGGTGATCCAACCATCGTAACCATCTCTCCTAGCTTCACTGAAATATCCATTACCAATATCATTTGTTCAAATTACTTCGATGTCCCTTGTCCCTGCCACACATGTAAACAATATCCATATATCACTTTGGTCTTTTGGGATCAATGTGCCCGTGTGTGTGTGTCAGTTCAGGGTTTATGGACACAATAACAGTGAATCGCCATACAAGTACACAAAGATCACAAAGAGCTATATTGCTATTGTTTACATTCTTGGCTGGCATGCTCACATGAAATGCTCTTACGCAGAATCGGCCCAGCGAATGATATTGGTAACGGATGTTTAAGTGAAGCCAGGAGAGGCGATTACGATGGTTTGATCGCCCAGACCGGTATTGTCCTTTTAAGTTTGCCATTGCAGTTTGTTTTTCAGTTTGTTGTAATTCTATACTTGCCATTGCAGTTCGTAGTAAGAGGTAAGAGTCATATGATTGCATTACATGATTGAAGTGTCAAGCCATTTGCAAGTGCGTCGTGTGGTCGGCGGGGGTTGTGGGTTCTCTTCATTCCCCTCGCCGTTGTGGAATCTGATAGTGAAGTCTTCTTTTTCATATAGAAATGCAAATTTCAAGGACTTGAATACGGATGTACACAGAGTAGGGTGAGCTGGGACATTGCCTTCAAAAGGAGCAATCACAGTCACTCATCAGTGGGAGATGAGGCGGAGTGACCTCAGTGGGACGTCCAGAAGCAGTAGAATCTGATAAGCCATAAGCCACCGATGTTTGTTGTTGGATAAAGTTCAAAACCGTGCAGTGGAGAGCCTCGTCTTCACCGAGACATTTTGCCTAATTTCCAACCCGATTACAGCATGTAAATGGGTTTTCTCCGCCGAGACTTAAGCGTGAATTAAATGGCGTTAATAATACCCTGATTGGGCGTGTCGTTAAGCCAGCGCTCTTTGTCTTCGTCAAGGTGACTCCCACTGTCCCACGCGCCGTGTAATCCCTGCAACAATAACCCACACACCCCGGCGCCGCGTTCAGCCCACCGCTCCCCTCGTCATCCTCTGATCTCACCAAGCCCGTCGCACACACACACACACACACACACACACACATATGAACACACAAACACATGCACACCACTACTGATGCTGCCCATCCTCTTCTCCCCCTGACACACTGCCTCACCCCCACATTTCAGCAAAGCTTCTCTTATCGGGCTGTGTGTTGTGTTGTGTTGTGTTGTGTGGTTGTTTGTGGTTGTTTGTTGTTGTTGTTGTTGTTTGAGAAATGGCCTCATCATTGACCTTGTCTGAGTCTAGCTCCGTTGGGCTCACCAGAGTCCGGTCTCTGTTCTGGTCCTGGTCCTGGTTCTGATACAGACACCCCCCACAGAGCCGGGCCTCAACACACCCGTGCACGGCACAGCTCTCACAGGCTGCATGGGAATCTCAGCACTAGCGTACTGCGTCGTAGGCGAGAGTAGTATGGAGTGTGTCCTAAATCATATTTACACACTATTAGTGTGCAAAAAACAGTATACTGAAAGTGCCCAGATGGCGTACTATTTTCGGCGAAGTTGTATTGCCCTTAATCCATTTACGACCGTAAACAAACTTTTAAATGTTATTAATAACCACGACAACCCGAGACCAGAAACCCCAATAAACAAGCAACTCAAATAATAATAATAAACTAGTTATACTACAAAGCATGTATAATATATAATACATAACAGCGATGCTTTTATTATTATTCTTGCAGTCATATACAACATATATCGCACACCGTTTGGATAAAAGTACCTCGATTACGCTCATCAGGTTGAATTCCACCACATTGTGGTTAATGTATAGAGAAGGAACTAAACTGTTTCATCCTTCTTTTTGTCTGATCATAGCTTGTAAGCGGCCGTCTTCCAAACCCTAAAACTGTTTCATTATTTCAACCACCAAAAAAAAGTTGGAAATGAGGCAACCACCACAATGTCCAAAAATATGCCTAGGCATACTAAAATGCTGGCATACTAAATAGTATGCCAGCTAAAACCAGTACACACTGTAGTATGTACAACGTAGTACGCAGGTTTTGGATGCCGCTCCCCCGGCTTTCTCCGTGCCGCCCAGTTTAGCACACTGGCCGCAGCCCAGGCTGTTGACATGTGCCGCGTTTTCCCCCGATAGCCTCCCACGGCCTATCCAGCCTGCCCTCTTATAATCTGGTTAGCTGCTCGCTCTGGCTGACAGCAGGCCGTCCACGCGTGCATGTGAATAGAGAAAGGCAGTTAAAGAGGTCATCTCAGGAGACGGCCATCGCCAGGAGGAGGAGGAGGAGGTTTCGGCGCATATTCCAAGAGAGAACCCTCTCTCTGCATTCCCATGCGTGTCTCTCTCGTCTAGGGCCGGGCGATATGGAAACGTTTATTATCACGATAATTATGGGGAATTTAACAAAATATCGATAAATATCACGATATGCTCATGAAGTCAAAATACCACAATAAACAGTCTTAACTGAGGGTCATTACATTGAAGTATATGGAAATGTCAAGTATGGTTTTGGGCAGGATTTTCCTGCTCACTGATGTTTCAAACCTCATATATTACGATATATATATACCATAAAAACGGTGTATCACGATAGGTCGCTATCTTTATTTCATGGCGATACAATACCGTTCAAAGACGATCCAACGATAATATTGAATTATCACCCAGCCCTAACGTTCGATATCCAGTGTTATTATGACATTTGAACGAATCGATATTCATTTGTCATTTCAGTTCCGATTTCAGTACACAGATATCGGCAGTCGCTGTATTAACCTAAATGTGATAACGGCGGGACTCGAGCTCCCGGTCAGTCGTTGCACACATCGTACCCCCGACACGGCAAACCTTCTGATGTTAAACTCTGAGGCTCTTCATCTTCCACCTGCGCCCCAGCCTCAGGAGACGTCTCTGTGTTCTCCGGGGGGAGAGATCCACTGAGGGTGCTGCTGCTGCTCCCATTGGCCACCGGGGAACAAACAGCAGCATTGCCAATGACGACGAATCACCCAATTAGTCACTCAGTCACAACAGATTTTGCTCGGGGGGGGGGAAAAAGGAGACCGGTTGTTCGGTAGTTGAAGCGTAATCACACAGGTTGCGGCTGTTTGTCAGCTGTTTGTCACAGAAACGGATTCAGTCTTCTGCTTGCAGCTATTTGTAGAGTTTGCCTTGTCAGCCTTTTCCCATAACAGTGAACTGGCAGTTGAACTGGTATTCTTGCCCTAGTATTAGTTTAGCACGGGAAGCTGTTCTGTTGAGCGGTGTTGAATGTATTAATAGTGTGAGAATGTGCCAAACTAGTCGCCGTCAGGAAGGATAGGTGAGCCTTTTATTCCCCGTCATCTGATCTGTCTGATCAGGCGATGATGGTGGCTGTGGTTTTAAGGTGTGCTAGCTAAGGCCACTGCTGTTGAGTCTGTGGCTTTGGTTGGACTACCAGCCTAGCCTACACTTGAGGTGTATTTGAAACCCCCTGGCCAATTCATCTGGACAATGCGACATTTATGGACCCCTGCCGAAGAAGGACAACAACAACAAAAAAATACAAACGCACAAGTGTGACTGTGACTTGTGACCGAGTGTCCGCCCGGGTTCCAGCACTGTGTTGACAACTGATTGCCTCTCTCTCTGTTTTCAAAACAAGGGCTGGTGGAGGTGAGGCAGTTGTGAGGTCACTCGCCCCCCACACAAGGAGCTCAGAGCGCCCGGACATATCTGGAAAGGCGGCACGTCGTATATGGCCCCTCCCTCCCCTCCCTCCCCCCTCCCTCCCTGACCCCAGCCCGTTGGTCTCTCCTTGTTGACCCTAGTCTCCCTTGGGCTGCAGGGTTTTTTTTTAATAAAGATTTTAACATTTCACGGTTTGAACCACGAGCAGATTAACACTCCCACCAGCGCCATTGTGAATTCTTGACCGGGATACAAATATGTTTTTGTAAAGCACAAAGTTTGAAAGGTTTGCCAGTATTGTCCAGAACATTTTAAATGCTGTACTTCTCTCTACTAACCCGAGTATATTTCACATCCTGCACTGATAATTTCAAACTCTTGAATACCTTTTGTATTGGAAATACTGTTATTAAACAGTAGAGAAGTTGATACAACTCAGCACTAAATGATTTATTTAGGAATATTTATATTGTTTTAAACATGTTTTGTTTTTATTTCACTTTATTTCACTTTATTTCACTAATAGGAATAGTACTACTAATGTCTTTATTTCACTAATAGGAATAGTACTACTAATGTCTTTATTTCACTAATAGGAATAGTACTACTAATGTCATCGTCAGTACTATGTGTCATAGTACACTAATGATATTAAAGTCGATGTTGTGCCTTAATTCTACTATCATCATAATCAATAACATCCATCTACATATATTTCAGCTTTGAGTAAGGGAGAATAATGGAGAAAAAAAAAAAGATGTGTAAACTATGAAGTACAATGTAATAATTTCATTTCTACATCAAAATTGTGTTATTTTAACATTGATTTTAACAATTGATTTGTTCTTTTTGAAATGATGTTATGTAATCCTTGTTTTAAATTTATTTTGATTCTTAATCTGCTGAATATGATTATTGTGATGAATAGAAATCGTAATTAATGAATCTAATCAAATCCTAATCATACATGTACCATTTGTTTTACGTTTAAACTATAACACTAGTATGGTTTGACATTTCCTTCCAGTGGCTTCTTTACTGAATGACTTGACTTTGTTGCACTCCATTTTGATTTTGCTTTCAAATGAATAAAGACGAGACATTTCGGAAGTCACACATGAGACTCTCATGTCGTTATTGCAGCAGAAGTCTCCACATAAACTATCACCCACTGACTCAGGGGGGGAGCTCATCACAGTGGTTGCTCATCACAGTAGTACAACCAGCACCTCCGTTCTGAGTCACCGGCGTGTTTTCTGTCAGAGAGGCGCCACATTAACCTCCCACACACACACGCACACACACACAAACACACACACACACACACACTGCCCACTCCCATCTGTCTACCACAACCTGTGATTTCACCCCCTCCCCCTTCCCCTAACAACATACACAGAAGTGAAGCTAGCATGCATGTTTCCAAATGACCCTTGTCTCTATTAGAAGATGTCCACGCTGTGTTTATACGGTCAGCTGTTGCGTCCAGTGTGGTCTTGTGATTTTAATAGGTGCTTTGTGTGTGTGTGTGTGTGTGTTTTCTCTGGTTGTAGTGGAAGTGTGTATGGTTCAAATGAAAGTGCTGACTAGAGGGACACGAGATGAGTCTGCCTCTTACAACATCTTGTCAGAGGTCATATGCTTGTGGGTTATTTTCGATATGTCGTTTCCCAGCGAGTTCAACCACTCAACTTGAGGCATTAAACATGTTTCTAAGAAACAAAGAAAAAGAAAGGGATTAACCTTTGGTCCTCACGAGATTGTTCTCACTAATATTTTATAAAACACAGTCCCCTAACTCAACCCCACTTAATTTCAGAAAGGCGGCGAATGAATTATTATATATGACTTCATCAGCTGATAACTTTCTCTGTATGGAGGTCAACGGCCAACCGCTGCGCTTCCAAAGGAAGTGGCCAGACAGCGTTAATGCGGTGGCAGTTATCAGTGTGTCCCGTCCAGCCTCCTTCTAACGACCAGGTCTCTCTCTTCTGTGGTTTCAGGTGAATTTCCTGGAGGACAGTCTGCGATCGGAGGACAGCGATAAGGGAGACCCAGTCTGTCGGACCAGGGCGGTCCGCAAACCCCTGACCATCTTCAAAGGCCCTCTGCTACACGTTAGGTACTTACACCCGAGTCTCACATATTAATGAGTTTTTTTCTGGAGAATATCTCTGGGATTTAACAGGAACCCGCCATATATACAGGAAATAACACGTAACTCCGCCCCTTGCAATTTTTGGTTTCCAGCCCTGGCTCTGTGCTGTCTCCCCCCAGTAGTTCTGCTATAACATAGTAGGACTGCTGGATCAGTAGTTCTGCTATAACATAGTAGGACCGCTGGATCAGTA
>JAOPJH010071917.1:0-10515 GCA_027122575.1 Merluccius polylepis
CCCCCCCGCGCCCCGCCCCCCCCCCGCCCGCCGCCCCCCCGCCGCGCCGGGCCCCCCCCGCCGCCCCCCCCCCCCCCCCCCCCCCCCCCCCACCGGCGAGACATGTGGGAACGTGTAGTGCAAGGCAGTGGTTCCCAACCAGGGCGGCGCGCCGCACACTAGGGGGCTGCATGGGCGGTTACCAAGTAGTCAATATTAATATTTAGACTTTGCTTTGTTATACCTACTAAACAAAAATGACGACGTCAAATATTAATATTGTTGCATTTGTTAAATATCATATTATGTTGATTGTTCCCGATCAATAAAACAGAAATAGAAAAGTACGTCTCAGCTTCTTCCATTTTAAAGGCCTTGTTGAAAGGAAAACGTGTCTGGTTTGGATGAAGGGGAGCTGTGCTGACCGGGCTGCGGGGGTACATAAGATCATCTCTGTTGGACGGTGTTGCTGTGTTCACGTATCCGACCCTAACGAGCGCGTGTCTCCGTACCTCCAGAACGTTGTAATGCTCCCCTGTGATTGGCTCGCTGGTCATCTCCGCCAGAGTTTTTTCACAAGTGCAGGAAATGGCGTCCACCGAATCCAGAACTGGGTTTATAATGGAGGGAAACTAAAGAAGAATAAAACAAATACATGAATATTTTTTTTAACACAGGCGTGTATAGATTGTGATTGAATCGTCTTCTTCTATGGCTTCTATGTCTCAAAAAGGTAAAACCCTCATTTTAGCAGTAGAGTATTTCCGCCTAGGTGTTACAGAAACTGCGATCTGAGCGATCGTGACAGTCGTAAATGTTTTAGAAAAAACACATATTAGCATATTAGCAGACTTGTTGCATATTGTAGCATACGCTACAAAAATAACACGGGAATGTTCACTCTGTGAGACCCAAACAGAACGACGAAACACAAAAAGGACCGCCGCCGGTTGGTGAACATTGAATCTATTAACCAAACGGCGATGATGGGCTTTTTGTATACCCTAATCATAACAGCGTGACAACAGCATGTAGACTCTGGAAGCACAAACATGCACACCTGCTGCTGCGGCCGTCGCCAAGGCAACCGCACGCAGCCAGGGGTTTCGCAGAGGAATTTCATTTTAATGTTTTATGGAGGCACTCTAGCATCGGGCGCTAAGGGTGTCTGCCATGCAAAAGTGCCGATGGTTATATTAATGAGTGTCAGGAAGTAGCCGGGCGCGGGGGAAGTCGGCGTTTAGTACCTTGTTAAGCTTGTCCTTCACCCCGGCAACAAGTACCTTGGTGCTGCGCGGCACTTTGGTGTTAGTGAGGAGGATTCTTAACAACGGCACCCTGGAAATCAGGACAAAAAGAGATCATTTCCATTTCAGCATCGCATTGATTTGTGCATTTGTGACGGTGGCTCGTTGAACTTTTATGCTCGTTGAGCGTTTATGACATTACAAAATGAAGCATTCGTAAAACGCCTAAAAGCACCACCGGCGTTAATGAATTATTCATATGCGTATAATTAGTACCGTTCAGTTTACAAGCCGACAGGACTAATAATGATATAAAAAGGCTCAGACAGTTCTTGGAAAATAATGTTTTTCTTTGTAATTGTGGCAATAGTGTCCTCAAAATACATGCAGCTTTCCTCTAGGAGAATGTGTACGCACCCTGGCTGTGGAACGAGCCGCTAGACACCATTAGAAGCACTCCCTTCTTTGAATCCCTTTAAAAAGGTCTTTGACAAACTGCCCTGAAGGAAACCTGTTGTTGCTGTTTTATACAACCTTGACTTGAGATGGCCTGCGTTACGGAGATGGATGCTATGGCTTGTATGCTTCTCTGCCTTTACATTTTTCCCCTTGTGTAGCTTCTATAGTATAATACAATAATGTATTGTATTTGCTCTATCTGTGAAATTGTTTCTTGTGTGAAACTACTTCTTAACATCTCAATCTTTTTCAAGCCTTGGAATGGATACATATTTACATATGGATACATATTATGGACATATGGATACATATTTACAAGGACTCCCTACCATTGTTATAGTTTGCAACCTGAATCTAACCCATTGAGCATGTACCCAAGTTACGTTCCCCTTGAAAAAAATGTATGCTGTGAGTAATTATTTTAAGTTATGTAGGACTTTTATTTATTATTTTGCGGACCCTTTGGCCATAATGCTATGGGCCCCCAGGGGTCCCTGGGCTGGACCCCACTTTGAGAACCACTGAAATAAAGGATTCAAAAAAAACATCCATATTACACTACCTACCTGCTCAAGGGGATGATCTTCCCAGACAGGAATCTCAACATGCCACCTTCACGGAGGGGGAAATAAGCATTAAGACATCGTAGCTTAAAATGACACACGAGTGTGTACATAAAGACACAAGCTGCAACAACAACACATCCCAGCAGCCCGTACCCCAGGTCCCCACGGCGTTGTCCACGCCTGATGGATTCCCGTGGATGATCTTCTCCCCCTGAAAGGCCCAACTGTTGATCAACTCCATATCTTCCTGACACCACCTGTGAAGGACAGAGTTTAGGAAGAGACTGCACTCAGAGAGAACATGGGCCTTATTCACCTAGCGGCCATCTTGGTTGGATGGAACCAACATTGATCTCCAGGGAACCAACATCGATCTGGGAGGAGGCACAGTGTCATTAATACAAGATAAACAAGCAGGTCAAATAGCGATTGAAGACAAATGAATGAAACGACAACCAAAAAATACATTTTAAATTATATTTGACAGGAGATACAACTAACACTTTAGTTTAGAATTATGTTTAAAAAGCACTCGATGACTATAAGGCAAGCATTTAATAAGACAATTTGACTATAAGGCAGGTATTTTATTTAATTGTCCACTCTAAAAACAAACAAACTCATTGTCAAGACCTATATTACCATTCGGGTGTGTGCCAGGGATAATACATAGACTTGGTTATTGTTTTAGGTTCACCTTTAAAAGCACATTTACCACGTAATCATGACATGCATAATGATGTGTAGAATCTATAAGTAATGTAAAGTAATGGCCTTTACCTTGCAGTGCTGGCAGAGTCTTTGAGGGGGGCCGGTATGGCTCCACTGGCCGTGAGCAGAGCAGCGGCCAGACAGACAGAGTAAGCAGCGCTCGACCCGAGACCTGCTCCCGTCGGCAACTCTGACCACACGGAGACCGACAAGCTGGGCAAGTCTCTGAATTGAAAACAGTAAAGATAGCACACACACACACACACACACTTTTTGTAAAAAATAATAATTTCTTTCTTTTTTACTTTCTTGACGGAAATAAACAAACAACGTGTGTTCCCCTCCTCGTGAACTAGCAAACATCAAACAGCCTCTATAGCATTAGCGCTGCTGCTGCGTGCATGTATACGTGCAATGGGAACTAAGCTGTCCATACCTGTCAGGGGGGGAAGCTGCATGTGGGCAGACAGGAGGTTACTCCAAGCTAATTGTACGCTTTTCCTCCCCGGGGGGAAAACATATCCACACTTGTTAAAGGCTGCAGTGTCGCCCAATGGCGGACTCTCATTAGTCCGACCCTGTCAGTAGCCATCAGTTGCGCGAGACACGCCAGCACCCTGTCAACCTTGATTACGCCCGGCCCACCCACAAGCTGCGGCTCCAGCACTGCTGAGCATCTTGTCTACTTGTGGATGCAGGGAGAATCCACACCTAATATACTACCTGTCTCCCGGTTCTCACATCTTCATTTTAAAGGGCCCCTATTTTACCAGCTGGTGTGATGTTGATTGGCCATTACAAGCCAGTCAAAATCAAAGTCAAAATCGACCCTTAGTGACATCACAGGTGGGAGTGTCCACCCAGATGCACGGTGGATAGATCAGCCTACCAGCCTATTCAGTGGACCGTAGCAACTGGTAAGCGGATCTATCCTTCATACATCATGGGTGAACACTCCCACTTGTGATGTCACAAGAGGCCAGGGTAGCTTTTGACTGGCTTGTAATGGTGAATGCTATATTGACACCTGATGACACCTGATGGTAAAGGGAACACATAAGAACTGATTAGGATACAATGGGTGCATCCCAAGTCTCTCATTTGATATTTCCTTGCTCCTCGATCCTCACTTGAACCGGAAGTAGTTCTGGTCCGCCATTTTGAAGGTCGTCCCAAAGCTCTTATTTCTGCTCTGAGGAGCCAGAATCGAAAGCGAGGAGGAGGAGCTATGAGCGAGGATACACGAGAGCAGCCTCTCCATGCATCCTCGGGGGGAGGGACTAAGACGCAAGGAAAGGACGCAAGTGAGGGAAACGTGGATGCAATTTAAGAGACTTGGGATGCACCCATAGTTGCAGCTCAACGATGTTTCCTGGCATGCCGCAAATAAACTATGGTTGGCAAGTCATGGTTTTTATACATTTGGGAGATTCCAAGCAGCACAATGTAATAGACGAAGTGAAACCCACTTAATTGTTATATCTATAAATGTGTACAGGCAAAATATGAAAAGGACCACAATCTAAATGTTCCTGAGTTTCTAAAAATATATCCATGAATAGTCATCATATCTAATATGTGTAAGTTTGGGTATTAGGTTAGAGATGGTTAACTTTAGGTATTAGGTTAGAGATGGTTAACTTTAGGTATTAGGTTAGAGATGGTTAAGTTTAGGTATTAGGTTAGAGATGGTTAAGTTTAGGTATTATGTTAGAGATGGTTAAGTTTAGGTATTAGGTTAGAGATGGTTAAGTTTAGGGTTAGGGTTAGGTTAGATATGGTTATGTTTAGTATGGTGTGTCACCAGCCAATCACAGTGCAATTCTGGGCAGTGTGGGCGTGTCTAACCAAGGAAAGCAGTGGGATCGAGAATAACGCTTCTTACCCTGATCCGAACAAGGAGAGGTAGATGTAGAGGAAGGCCAGGGTAGCCATGCTGCGAGTATCCAGGTTTCCGTCGGTTATTCCGACAAACTCACGCAATCTTCTGAGGAGCTCAACATCCAACACTTTGGTCTCCTCTTGTTTGGCTTTAAACACACAACGGCAAAATCATTCACTGTTTGTATAAAGGGCCCCAATTTTACCACCAGGTGTGAGTGTGATTAGACATTACAGGCCGTTTCAAAATTGTGACGTCACTACCCTGTAGTGACATCACAAGTGGGAGTGTCCACCAAGATGTATGATGGCTAGATCGGTCCACCAGCCTACCCAGAGGACTGTACCAACTGGTAGGCTGTAGCCTACCATCATACATCTGGGTGGACACTCGAACTTGTGATGTCACTACAGGGTAGTAGTCACATGACAAGCCGTATTGTGAAACGGCTCCTCATCATCATCATCATCATCCTCACCCAAGGAGGCTGACAGGAGCATCCTGAGCTCAGACACGTCCCAGGAGAGAGACGTGTCGATGTTGGGAAGGTCCACGCAGACCTTACCGCTAGAGGTCGCCTTCAGCTCCAGAAACGTCCTCAGGTTGAGGCTGACGGCGAGCGCCACCTTGTTGGGGTGAAACGACAACACGTCGACTCATGCAATTCATACTGAACTATATGGACAATGTATAATAGTGCATGATGATCCTACATGATGGGACACATTGGCACAGAGAGCATTCCCAACGATGGCGCATTGATTCTGGTCGCATCACTTCAATCACTCAATTCATTTAGTATTGCATGTACACACATGCAGCACCACATTAATGCAGTGTTGGATGTACACACATGCAAAACTATATTAATGTAGTGTTGCATGTACACACATGCAACACTAAATGAATGTACACACATACAGCACTGACAGCATGCAACATACTGTCAGTATCTGTGCATAGAGGGGCTACGATCACGGCCATCACATAATAACCTTACCTTTCCGTGCACAACCGCATGCTCCCCGTGAAGGATGGCCTTCCCCGGCGCGGAAACGATGCAGTGTTGGACGTGCATTTGTAAATTTGATTTTTGTACAACTTGACTTTCCTGAAGTAAAGCCTATGTATGTGTATGTGTGTGTTATGTGTGTGTGTGTGTATGTGTGTATGTGTAGTTTCTACCACCTAATCTCCGTGACAGCTGCCGTGACGCCTCTTAACACTTCACTTCACTTCTCTTGCGTGTTACTGTCCTTTAAAATCAGAAACATCTCAGCGCCGTTGGGTCCATGGCTGTACTTTTATAAAATGAAGGCTCGCATTAAAAGTCAACACAGATGACAACATGACGCGTGAAGCGCGGGGAGGGGGAGGGGCTTGTTATGGCTTGGGATTCGAGCGTCCAATCGGAGCGCGTCTGCCCGTCACATGTTCGTTACGCTGTCCAATCAGCGGCCGGCTTTCCGCCCGCGACGCGCGCGGCGACACTCGCGCCATTGGTCGAAAGACCGAGCCATGTATACGGACGCCGCTGAGGGACAAAAAAAAGCCGAACCGGCATATTTGCGATGGCTTGTGTTGTTTTCAGGGTTTTAAACGTGCGTCTGTGGATCAGGGGAGGCGGATGTTTGCATCGGCGGTCCACACACACATTATTCGGCTTATTAAGCAGGAGGTATTTGTATTAATATTATCCGTCAAATGCTCAACAAGCTCATTGTTGTGATGTACCATAAGCGCTGCAATGGGGTTGGCACGGTGGTTGCTGTCCTTGAGGCATCAAACTGTCATATTATACATAATGTGCAGTAATCATATGGTCACTATGACCAGTCTGTAGCTGGTTAACCGTAACTAGTCGCCTTTTAATAAAGTCTGTTTCCGTTGCTCATTTCCCAGCAGTTACTCCACCGATGGAGAAAGCAGGGTCCCCAAAATATACACCAAGACTGGCGACAAAGGCGAGTGATTGTGTTTGATAATGACGACACAGCTGGCGTTTTACTTTCATTTCATTAAGATTGTTTAATATTTGACGTGTTTTTGCCTCCATGAAGGTTTCTCCAGCACCTTCACTGGGGAGAGGAGGCCGAAGGAAGACCAGCTGTTTGAGGCGCTGGGAAGCACAGATGAATTGTCCTCAGCGTTAGGGTAATACATCACATTGTCCTTAGGTTTCCTCACATATGTGTGTTGTCATCCCATAAAGCTGTATAAAGTGAACAGGTTGTTTTTTTTGGCACATCACAGCTTGGCGAGGGAGTTTTGTCTCGACAAAGGTCACTCCTTCACCCATCAGTTGGACAAGGTATTATTTTTGCCCTTGTTTTGCTTTCGTCAGCGTGTTGACAATTTGTTGATAATGTCGCCCCCTGGTGACGAGATGTGTTTGTTTTTTTTGGGTCCACCAGATCCAGTGCATTTTGCAAGATGTGGGTTCAAATATTGCCACGCCTGTGTCTTCAGCGAGAGAGAGTCACAGAAGTAATTCAGTCCCAAATTTCCCCCCATCAGGGATTAGTACAGTTTATTTTTTATCTTCACACTTTAAGTAGAATTGGAAATAGTTTTCATTGCATCGCCTCAAGTCTAACTGCTGTTCTTTTCTTTTAGAGAAAACGATGTTCACCCCCGAGCCGATTGCAGAACTGGAAACCTGGATTGATGAATTCACAGACAAACTCCCACCGTTAACCAACTTTATACTGCCTGTAAGTCCAAATCCCACATTTAACCGACTTTATACTGCCTGCAAGTCCAACTCCCACATTAACAAACATTACACTGCCTGTCTATTAAACCACAGTCTGGCGGAAAGAGCAGTGCAGCTCTCCACGTGGCTCGGACGATCTGTCGCCGGGCAGAACGCAGGTCGGTACAACCTTGTTTCTATTTGACGCTACTCTTCAATAACTCCAAAATAGTATTTTAAGTATTTTATTTTTTCCTTGCTCTCGTCTTAGGGTTGCTCCTATTGTGCGCTCAGGGGAAGTGGATCCAAACGTTGCCAAATTTTTGAACAGGTACATTTCAAAAGGTTCATGAACAGCAACTGATTTTTTTTTGCATTTTTCATAATTCTAATATATCAACTATTAAAATATGTCAACTCTTTCACTCAGATTGAGCGACTACCTGTTCACTGTGGCCAGATATGCAGCAATGAAGGAAGGCAGCGCGGAGACAATCTACAAGCGACCTACATAATAATAGGATACTAGCTTTGGGAGTACAGGAATCATGTCAATTATATTAACAGAATAAATCTGAGTATTCAAAATGCTGGTACAATGTTTTTCTTATTTTGATTAAAGGCCACTTATGCATGAATCTAGTGGAACGGGGAACAATGCTTGAAAAACATTTTAATCTTAAAGACTAAACATTATTCCTTCATAGGATTTGAGTTAAGCCAGCATTAAGACTCCAGCCCCCTGTGGTTAGTCCACACCACACGGTCTCACCTATAGCACCGCTTGAAAGGATCTAGTGAACCGTCTGTTTTCCTTGCCCTGCTCTAGTCGAAACGTCAGGGCTGCTGTGGTGAAGAGGCAGCGATAGAGATGTCAGGGGAGTCGTCCTCACGCTTGCACATCACAGGATCTGGCACCACCCCTGGCTCCTCTGGGACAGGGTGCTGGCCCAGGTCACGAGGGACAGGTTGCGGTCCTCGTAGGGCGGGTAGCGCAGGTAGCTGACGCACTCGAACCGGGTGCCTCGCAGCAGGCAGGACTTCCGGTGGGAGAAGGTGTCGAAGCTGCTCCGTCCGTGATGGGAGCCCATCCCGCTCGCTCCGGTCAGGGCGAGAGGCGGGAGGGAAGTGGGGGGGGGGAAGAGTTTGATGTATTGCTGTCGTCGCCCTCCCCCCCCCCCCTTGGCTCGGCACAATTAGCACTCCATTTATCACGGCATATTAACGAGCTGCGGCGAGACGAGACTTACCGACGCCGCCGAAAGGCAAGGCGACCATCATGCTCTGCAAAACGCTGTCGTTGGAGCAGAAAGCTCCACTCGAGGTCTCGTTCATTAGCCTTGAAATGACCTGGTTGTCACGGAGATTAATAGAGATATACGGTGGCTCCGCGTGAGTAATGTGTGATTATTTCTGGGTTGTCGCTCACCTTGCCGTCGCTCGAGTACGCGTACACACACAGAGGTTTCTCCTGCCTGTTGATGAAGGCGACGGCCTCGTCAACGCCGTCGACGTTCAGTACGGGGAGGACCGGACCGGTGATGTCGTGCTGCATGATGGCGTCCGTTTCCACCACGTTGGTGAGAATTGTCGGTGCTTTGGGCAAATTAAACGTGAATTAATGAACAACAGCGATAGGGAATATTGTACTACAGTATTCTGCCCTACAAAAGGCAAGCCGCAGTATCTGTAACCGTTGACGTAGTTTTCAAAACCCTTTAGAAGTTTTTTGATCGTCCAGCCAATTGTGTTGTAATTAAGTAGATAAGTGGAAATACTTTTAATAAGCAATGATTCAATAACTAATCTTTGCCTTGAACAAAATCCCCAATATTTTTTTACCTATGACCCAAAAAAGTTTGTAGCAACATATACCGTCTAATGTTTGTTCATTCTTGCATATACATTTCTACGACTTATTGAGTGTATAGACACATTCTATTTTTTGTAGTTTTATTCTTATGACACCCAAATTCCCCATCTGGGATTAATCAAGTAGGTCTTATTATATAGTTATAGGAAAAGGCGTGCAGAACCGAGGAATCACCAATGTATTTTTCCGCTTCGACCACCTGCCCGCCGACGACCACCTTGCCGGACCTCCACAGCAGGTCTCTGGTGCGGTTGAAGCTCTCGGGGTTCGCCATGCGGCCGAAGCTGCGCGACTCCTGGGGGTCCGTGCCGTAGAACTGCATCACGCAGCACTTGAGCGCCTGGACGAGCCGCTCCGTCACGTCGGCGTGGCAGAGGACGTAGTCGGGAGCGACCAAGCTCTGCCCGGCGTTGTGGAAGCGCGCCCAGGCGATCCGCCGCGCCGCCGCCGCCACGTCGCACTGCTGGTCTACGTAGCACGGGTTCTTGCCACCGAGGACCAAGGTGACGGGTGTCAGCGAGCGGGCGGCGGCCTGGGCGACCGTGCTCCCGTCCTCCCTGCCGCCTAGAGACAGTCGCTCTTGATACAGCCATTCAGAAGATGCACCCCCCCCAAAAAAAAATAGTGCAAACAGGATCACCATTCGATGGTGAACGTACCTATGAAGAAGACGTGATCAAATTTGAGTTCCACCACCTCGGCCAAGTTATTCCCACCGGCCAGGACCACATGGTAGCACTCCTGATAACGGTCAAGTTCAGAAAAGGACAGTTGATACGGCTGCATGGGTTCTCATCGCCACAACCGCCCGATACATTTCCAGTGAAAACGCGATTAGCTCGAATCTCACGCCTGGATGAGTTCTCGGATAACGCAGCCGAGCTCCGGCTCCCGCCGACGGAGAAGGCTCTCTAGATACAGATCTACATCGGGAACGACTTACGTTGTCTAGATATGAGGGGACGAGTCGATGCAAGAGCTCTGCTGTGTGGGAGGTGTGCTCATACGGGTGAATGAGTGCACAGTTTCCTGAAGAAGAAGAAGAAGAAGAAGAAGAAGAAGAAGAAGAAGAAGAAGAAGAAGAAGAAGAAGAAGAAGAAGAA
>JAOPJH010071982.1:0-10503 GCA_027122575.1 Merluccius polylepis
AAGTCATATCATTCTCACATTTCATGCAATCTAATCTCAAATATAAACCGACAGTTTAACAATTAGGATGAGATTATGTCATTGGTCGTGTCCTTTTCATTTCGCTGTACATTTGGACTTGTCCTGTCGGATTTCTGCAACAGAAATCTGCAGCAATACGTAATGCTCACATTTCCCCAACAAAAACCAAACACCAGACAGCAGGCACGGCGACATTATCGACTGACTTTTCAAAAAAAGCCACAGCGGCCCAAACGACCTATAATAACGATCCTGTGACCCATAATGGGTGACCCTGAACCTTTGTCCTCACCATGGACATCCTGCGAGCAGACGGCGGGGGTGTGACAGGGGGGCTGTCTCCCTGCCCCAGCCGCTGGGCCTCCACATCCAGCCCGCTCTGGGAGTCGCCGCTGTCGCACAGGCTGGCCAGCTTGCTCTCGGACATGCCCCGCGACATGAAGCTCGACTTCCTGGTGGTGGTGGTGTTGGGGTGGTAGCTGCTGTCCGGTGAGTCGCTCATGTCGCTCAGCAGGTCCTTGCAGACGCTGCTGACCCTGCTCTGCTTGCGCTGGGCGTTGCGCAGGGCGGCCGGGATCTCCATGTGGCTGGCCATGAGCGTGGCCCGCGGCTGCGCCCCGGCGTATCGCTGCAGCCCAGTGCTCTGGGGCCCGGCAGACTCGTCGCTGCTGCATGACGGCACCCTGGGGTTGTCCTCCAGGGTGTAGCGGCGCCCCAGTGCCCCTAGCTGGTGCATGCAGACGGGGAACGGGGGGATGGGTTTGGGCTGCTGGTTGTTGGAGGTGCTGCCCAGGGCGTTGGTATTAACGTCCTGGTGGTGGTGTTGGGGAGGCCCCGGCGGTGGGAGGCGGACGGGGGGGAGGAGACCCGCTGGGCCGTCGTGGACCAGAGAACAGGCAGCGGTCTGCGTGAGGCGCATCATCCGCTGCGGGGAGGAGCTGGAGAAGTGGCAGGTGGGTTGCGCAACCGAGTTCTTCTTGGAGCGGCACAGGCTGTCCTCGTCGCCGTACTTGTATCCGTACAGGCTGTCCTTGATCTTCTTCACCCCGAGGTGGAAGATCTCCAGCAGGTTGAGGAACAGGGAAACCCCAGCGATCACCAGCATGAACACCAGGAAGATGTTCTTCTCGGTGGGTCGCGACACGAAGCAGTCGACACTGTTGGGACACGGCTCCCGCTCGCACTTGTACAGCGGCGACAGCCCGATGCCGTAGAGCGCACACTGGCCGATGATAAAGCCCACCTCCACCACCGAGCGGGTCAAGATATGGAAGACATACGTGCGCAGCAGTGACCCCCGGAGTGGCGCCTTCCTCACCCTCCTGTGCTCATCCAGCTTTCTGAGCTCCTTCTCGATCCTCCGCTGCTGGTCCTCCTGGATCTGCTCGCAGCCCTCCAGCTCCGCCTTCAGCCAGGCCTTCTTGCGGTGGCGCTCCTTGTCCAGCGCCCGGAGGCGGAAGAGCGCGTGGCCCATGTACACGAGCGACGGCGAGGACACGAAGATGATCTGCAGGACCCAGTAGCGGATGAGGGAGATGGGGAAGGCCTGGTCGTAGCAGACGTTCTTGCAGCCGGGCTGCTCCGTGTTGCAGACGAACTCGCTCTGCTCGTCGTCCCACACGTCCTCAGTCGCCACGCCCAGCACCAGCATGCGGAAGATGAAGAGGATGGTGAGCCAGATCTTCCCGACGATGGTGGAGTGGATGTGGACCTCCTCCAAGATGCTGCCCAGTAAGTTCCAGTCCCCCATATTCTGTCACATAGTGGTTTGGCTGTCAGGGGGGGGGGGGGAGGATGGATGGATGGATGGATGGAGTCAACAATTAACAACCTCATTGAAAATAATTCAAACAAATCAACACTCAACAATAGGATAGCATAGTGGCTAGGGGTGTTTCGACTCCCAGCTGAAAGGCACTGGGTTCGACCCCCAAGATGCCCCCTAACCCCTACATGCTCCTTAATTACAAGTCAGATAAAAGCACCTGCTACATGACAAAATAGAATAGGCATGAATGTAAAATAAAATTGCAGTAAAACTAGAAGCAAATCATGACAAAAATACCCTTACATTATTTTGATCGTTGCGTTGTTCTTCACCTTAAATCCATCGCGAAACAGTGTATTTGTGTTTGTGATTCGTTGAATTAGCAATCGAGTGCTGTCTCTTCATGGTGGTGGTCCGGTGGTCTGCTTCTGATTTAGCTCTAAACTAGGACTCCCGGTACGCGGCCATCGATTCCCCAGTCATGTGACCCACGGCGCCCGGGGTCAGTTTTCTACCAGCGGGACACTGGAAACGTCGCCGATAGTGCCAGCGAACACGTCAATACACAGCCATGCATACGTTATCTCACTGATGCCGCTGTACATATGCCGTTTTAGAGACCTGTGGTGGGTTGTTGTTGTTGCGGTGGTTGTAGTCGTAAAGAGGAGTAATTTGTAATTTGATTCTGTAATTTGTAATTTGATGTTGATTAGTATAGTTTAGTATAGTCTACTATAATTTGTACTCCTTTTTTTTGGTATTACTATAACTCAGTAGGGCTATAGGTTATTATAATATGTGATAGCTTATTGTAGGCTATACTGTAATTTGTAGTTTAATTATTGTATTTTATTATAGGCTACTGTAATTTGTACATTTATACTGGTAGCTAGTATAGACTACTGCAATCTATTGAAAAGTATGGTTATTGTAATTATACATTTTATACTGGTAGATTAGTGTAAGTTACTATATTTTGTACTTGTAGCTGTGTATATTCTAATGTAGTTTTTAATTGTTTAAATTAATTTTATTTATATAGTACCTTAAAAAAACATACCAGGTTTGTACCTAAGTGCCGTACAGATAGATTTTACAGGACAAACACACAGTTGTATATTGAGCTACTTAAGTTACTATAAGTTATTGTATTGTGGCAGTATTTCCCCATGGTGGTCTGGTATGAACCAACCACAACCAGGGCAGACGCACACTGCTAGGTTGTGTCCCTGTTTGTCTCTTTGTCCTTCCCAAGATCAATTAAAATCACCAAATTAACCACAGGGAAAATATAACCCAACCTCCCCAACAACCTTTCGTTGCTCTGCTCTGTCCTCAAAAAGTTTGTTTTTAACCTCGTACGACTAAAGTCAAGGTCTAGTGCCGAGTTACAAATGGCTGCCGCAGGCGTTGCCCTCGATTTCCACACTTGGCCCACTTACTGGAATATTTTAGTCTTCGCTGTTTCATACAGAAACCAAAAATGTATCACATTTGTGTCAGTACATGCACTTGTCGAGACTTAAATCATAGATTGTACTTGTGATGCCCCGGTAGAAACTAGACAACAGGATAAATAAATAAAACTTTATTTTCCGTTAAGAATTATGTACAATATTCACAATGATGAGTTATTGTATTACATGGTCATTTTCGAACAAAGTGATGAAAAACATTCATTTATGTTGACGTATGGACATATAAATGATGAATATCAAACATTTGAACTCCAATTCAAACAAACCACGCTCACGAGCCAATCAGCACACAGTAATCTGCACACACTACATATTTTTAATAAACCTTGTGATGATAGATCCACAAACAGGAAATCAACCAGTTTGACTTAAACTGTGTCTTGGATACCTCTAATATCAAGTAGTGAGTGGGACTTTTGGCAAAAATAAGTATGAAAAATAAGATTTGAACTTGTCTGCCATATTAAGTAAAATAAATTTCACCATAGACTCTCATATGGTTAAGTTATATGTGTATATATAGGCAGTGTTTGTAATGTTTAATGATTTAAAAACAAGATTATTGTGTTTTAGTGTTTGGTAAACCCCCCCCATCCACCACAGTTGTACAACAGGACTAGCTCATCCTCCGTTAGCCTAATTTGTTGTGTAAACAGCTTTTTAATCGATGACCTCCCCCCCTCCTCCATCCTCTTTAATTGGCCCCTTTCACACCTAGCCTTCCCAGTCGGGCCGGGCCGCCGGAGCGGTCCATTGTACATGTAGAGGGGGGGGGGGGGGGGAGTTCCTCACACCCCCATTCCCCAGTGGACAGGCATGTAGCAGCAGGGTCTGAACGTTCACATGCTTCCTTATCATCCGACCACTGTGGGTTGGGAAACAGGGAAATGACTGCAGCTTAAAATGTCCACTTGTTGGGTTTTCTTGGTCGTTCAATGTAACCCAAGCAGTGTATATCGTAGAACATCCCATAATAATTCCAACAGGCATCCATCAAGGGGAGGAACTGTCCAGCTTCCCTTGTTTCTTGAACAGCTTCATCAGCTGGGCAAATCTCTCTGCAATCTGGGAGAGAGAGTTGGGTATTAATTTTGTGTTTTAGAGATGTGATAACAACGTGCGTGTGCGTGTGCGTGTGCGCGCGCGTCGTACCTGGGCCGATGTCTTGTTGAGCTTCTCAGATAAGACGGAGAAGGTTTCCCGAGAGGCTCCTCTGGTCTTCAGGTCCAGGAGAATCGACCGGTCTTCATCTCTGAACAAGCACAGAACCAGAACCACTTGGTTAGGAGTTTGTTTGAACACCTACAACAGACTGATGTGAGTGCGAATGCAGCTTTCCCAAGACTGTAGTAAACAGTCAAGATAGTCAGCCTTTGCTTTTATCTTTGTGCTAGTTGCTGGTGTTTCATTGCTCGGTCTACTTCTCTTGGTGTGACATATAGCTTATTGATTTTAAACCACTTATATAAAGTTATAAATATAATATGCAAGTAAAATAATAAAGTTTCATCTGTAATTATTCATAGTATTAATAGGGTTGGCGTTGGTCCAGTGACAGGACATGTAATGTAATGTAATGTAATGTAATGAAATGGCGGTATACGGCTTTCTGGTGTGAAGATTTCTGTGGTATAAAGTTGGAGCAGTGTCTTGGCTTGTATCTCGCATGTTGATCTACTGACCTGGTCCAGGCAACGACCACCTCTCCCTTCTTCTTTACCACGTTCTTGGCAGACAGACTGGATGGGGGAGTCTTCGGCGGGGACTTTTTACCCTCGCTCTCCTCCCGCCTCTTGGAGCTCCTCGGCTCCCTGCACTTGGGACTCGCCGCCGCTGCCTTCTTCCGCTTCTTGCCGCCCCTCTCCTCATCCTTCTTGGCCCGCTTGGCTTTGGTCTCCTCCTGGCGTCGCTTCCGCTTCCTGCACACCTTGTCCATCACCTCCTTCGCCGGGGTGCTGCTGCTGCTGGCGTCCTCGACGATGGCGAGACGCCCTTCGGACGCGGTCGATATCTCCATCTCGTCCATGGATGACGCCGACTCCGAGGGACGCGGTGGCGGCGGCGGCAGCTCTTTAACGCTCGCCTTTGTCTTCACCTGAGGACTTTCCGGAGCAACCGGGATCATCTCCTCGGGAGGAGGAGAAGGTTTCGGGGGACTTGGCTCCTTCCCGAAACTCTTTTCTAAGAAGAGAGCTCTGGGCACACGTTTTGTTGTGTGTGGTTCCAGCATGTGCGCCTTTGTTTCTCCTTGGTACTGGTCTTCCTCCGTGAACGTCCGACTCATGCTGTCGTCGGCGGTGAGCGTGGCGTCGGCGGCCTCCACTGCCGACTGCCTGATCTTGACGATAAAATGGTCGTTCGACCTCTCCATGACCACCGCTTGCATGGGCAGGTGAGGCTTGAACTGAAACAGCACCGGGGTCGACGTGTCTCCGGTGGTGGTGATGGTGGAAGTGGTGGAAGAGCAACAGCTGGAGTTGGAGTTGTCCGTGTCAAGCGCCAGGTGCAGGTCTTGTTGCTCCCAGGCGTCTTCCCCGTCCAGCAATGCGTCCTCGCCAAAGTGGGCACTGATGACGCTCTCGGGTGTGGACATCATGTCCATGGTGCGCGGCTGCAGGAAGCTGAGGTGGCTGTCGGACTTCAGTGGGGAGGGGATGGTGAGGGACACGGCCAGATCCTCGGCCAGAAGGGAGTACGACCTCTGGGTGGCCCCCCTGCTGCTCGATGGCAGCTCCAGTAGGCAGCTCTCGTCAAACATAGCCGGGTTCAGCGGCATGTGGAGCACTTTGGGCTGCGGTGAACACAACTTGCTAGGTGAAATGCTGGACCATGTGGTGATGAGTTTGGACGGGGACGTAACAAATTTAGTTGGAGTAACAAATTTCCCGGGCGAGGCAAATTTGGACGGGGAAAGAAACTTGCTTGGAGAGGTGATGCTGAGCAGGCTGTCCCCAGGGAGGCACTCCTTTCTGGGGGTACTGAGGGACCAGGATGTGGCGTCTCCAGCTGCCACGCTGGCGTCCAGTAGATCTGACCCTTGCATGAGACATTTAAATATCTCCCCCATCTGGGTGTCCCGGACCAGGTTAAAGGTCAAGCTGGATGCCTGCTGCTCCGTGAGGATTTCAAAGTCAGACCGGTCCTGGATTGAGCTGTTATGAGAGATGAGCAAAGATGTCCGGTGACCTTTCTCTGGAGTTAAAGGAACAGGAAGGAGTCCAGGCCCTGGAGGCTCAAGGTCTGAATTTTGTCTCTCCATGCAGATGATCCGGATATCTTTCCCTCTTCCCAGGCCTGTTTTAGACGGCACAACAGGGCAGGGTTTAATTCTCCTCTGGATAGTTTGAACGGGACTTTTCTTTTTCGGACTACGGCTCTTTTTCGGCGATGTGTTTACAGGCAACTTCTTGAGGATTTTCCCGTTTCTGCCGGTATTTACAACCTTCTGCTCCGTTTTTTCTGCATTGTGTGTCACTGTCGGTTTGCAAAAGGTTTTAAGTGCTATTTGGATGTCCAGGAATAAATAGTTGAGCTGAACATCTACAAATTCCCATAACCGCTGCTTTAGGTTGGTCGCCTGCAGGTCGAATATGCGGTTGACAATTCCATTGTTTTTTACCTTGTTGAATACGGACATTACCAGTTTCCTCAACTTGGTTTTCAGTTCACCAACTTGAGCGCTTATTTCACCAAAATTGGCACTTTCCACAAACTCCGAAAAAGATTGCTGGAAGTGGTCCATCATCGCATAAAAGCTCTTCTTGGGGAACACTTTATGGAGCTTCATGTACTTTTTGCGGATCTGAAAACGGACCCTCTCCAGTGTCTCCATGACTTCTTCCATGGTGGTGAATGGGGTTTGCTCCTCCACAAGACAAACCTTTTTAAACCGACTTTTACCACAAGACGGGCTTGTTGTGGATGGAGACATAGTCTTGCTTGTGCCTTTCAAGGATAAGCGCCTCTCTTCTGAGCTCCGTTCAGTGGTCTGGGATGTGGACTTCGGACTTGGTTTGTTGTTGTTAGCCGGTCTGGTTAATTTGGACCTCTTGGGTGGGGATATGTCGGCAGTGGCTTCATTGCCATCGCTCAGTATTTCCCCGTCCTCCAGTTCGCAGGAGGAAGCGGAAACCCCATCAGAGTGGATGGGTAGAGCGGTCACCACGACTGGCTGGGGGTCCTGAGCCAGGGGGTTGTCTGGATGTTTTGTCTCCTTGTTTGGATTCAGTTTCATGGAATTGGAAACGACAGCATTGCTGCAGAAATCTGTCAGAGAAAGAGAAGGAAGGAAATGTAACTTGGTGAGGGAATCGTCATATTATCAACTGAAACAAATGAGATATTAACACATAACATTTTAATGTACAACACCAACAGTAGTTTGAGGTCCCATTTAGCCACGACGATTGACATATCGTTATCATACCTTGCCGTATAACTCGTCACATAGTTGATACGGTAAAAGCATTGCTGAGAATGAATTAACGGCTGGATTTCAGCCATACCTTTGTGGAGGCTCTTGACATGCGGTGGCTTGGTGGTGATGGTGCGGTGGCTTGGTGTGGTGCGGTGGCTTGGTGGGGTGCGATGTCCGAGGACCCTCTTGGCTCGCAGCATGGGGCTCCTGAGGGGACTGATCATGTCCGGGATGCTCCTGAGGTTCTTCAGCGTGAGCATCATGGAGTCCTCGTCAAAGAACAGGGGCACCGAGCTGGACGGCTCAGCGCTAGCCTCGTCCTTCTTTGTACTGCAGCGGTATTGGTGGCGGTCACCGACGCCGAAGCCCTTCACTGGTGTGCATTCTTGGAGGTTTTCCCGTTTCCCTGGCGACGTCATGTCCTCCGTCGTGCTGCTCACCTTGGACACTCCCACGCAGCTCACCGAGGAGCTGGGCTCGTTAGGCGAGGCGCCATCGCTGCTGTCATCGTCGGTGTGCGTCAGAACGTAGATGGCTTCAGGGAGGCTAATGTCTCCTTGAGGAAGGGCCTCCAGGGTTATGGTGCTGGACACAGTGTCCGAACCTTTGGGACTGCTATCCTGATGGTCGACATCTCCCTTGTGGGTGGGGTCCGGCATGGAGGCCGGAGCCTGGGGTTTAAGATGGTCGTAGGGTGGGCTTGGCTGACCTTTTGGGCTGTCCTTTTTATTAACTTCACCAACAACAGGTCTTGTGATTGGACAGGGGCTGGACATCACTTCGTGAATTTCTTGAGAAACAGGACTTGAAGAAAGGCAAGATACGGTTTTGTTAACTTCTCCAGAAACAGGACCTGTGATTGGACAGGGGCCAGAAACAGCTTCTTCAACTTCATCAGGAACAGGACTTGTGCTTGGACAAGGGCTAGACACAGCTTCTTCAACTTGATCAGCAACAGGAGGTGTGATTGGAGAGAGGCAAGACACCGTTTCCTTCACTTCGTCAGCAACAGGACTGGTTATTGGAGAGAGGCAAGACACCGTTTCTTTCACTTCGTCAACAACAGGACTGGTTATTGGACAGGGGCTCGACAACTTTTCTTTATCCCCTGGTGCTGTAGAGGGACTCTCTTCTAACTCATGTTCAAGACTTTGAACGCCTGATTCGAGCACAATGGGTTCAGATGATTCTATTACTTCAGAGTGATTCTCAGGGTTGTTATGTGAAGGGCTGCATTTGTGGTCTGTTGAAATGCTTCCCATTTCATCGTCACAGGGATTTGAAGTTTCCAACTCTTCCATCTCGACTGGAATGTTGGGTGAGGGGCAATGAATGTTTTCAACTGGTAATTTTGAAATAATTATGCTTTCCTGAGCCAAAACAGGAGATGTCAGAGTTAGTTGATCAGTATTTGCGCTTTCTTTAGCCTCAGGGAGATCGCATTCGGAGGTGCTTTGTACAGGAAGGACTTCTGGTTGCTCGCTGACCACGACTCTGCTGGTTTCGGTTGTAGTCAAACATTGGTCTTTCTCAACTTCTTCGATGGCACATTTCTCATCTGTAGATGTCTGAATAGCTGAAGATGGCTTTGTAGATTGCACCTTGTCATGGTCAATCTCCATATCATTTGTGCTGCTTTCTATTTCGTCTATGATTAAAAACTCTTCGAGGTTAGGCTGATCCTCATCTTCATCTTTGCTTCTGATTTCTCCCTCCTCCTCCTCCTCATCTGCCTGTGGGACACAGTCCTTTTGAGTCTGAGGTTTCTTCACGGGTGAGAGGGTGAGGTTCAGAGTCTCCATGAAGCAAAGCTTCCTGTTTGGACTGTTTTCCTTGAGACACTCCATCCTGGCGGGAACATTATGCTCTTCCTCTGATGGTTTCTCCAAATCCTTGATGGACTTCTTCTCTCCTTCTCTGCCCTCCTCTTTTCTTCTTCCCTCATCCTTTGACCTTTTCCTGTCCGTGTCTCTGTGCTTGTCACTTCTTTTCTCCCGTCTCCCGTTCTCGTCCTCCCTCCGCCTCTCGGTTTTCCTTCGATCCTCGCCAGAAGGATCCGCTCTGTCGCCCTTCCGCTTGTAGGACTCCACATTGCCGTCTGTGTGTTGCTTCGTTGTAGAAATTCTTCGGTCTTTGCCGCTACTGCTCGGTTTCTTTTCGCTCATCTTGTCTGCGTACTTGTCTTTTCTGTGCTCTCGACCTGAGTCTCTTAGCCGTGACTCTTTAGTTTCTGCACTGGTATAATTGGACTCTGAGACTGCAGGTTTGATCTTGTCTTGCTTCCTGTCCAGACTTCTATAGTTGGGGCTTTTAGCTCTCTCTGAGCTGTGATGTTCCTCAGCATCTTGAGAACGGCTACTTTTCAGTAATTTGTGGCCAATGTGTTTCTTCCTGCCCTCTGCTCTGCGAGATCCGTTTCTATGACTCAAGTCACAATCCTTAGTGGGCTCCAAACTAGATTTGAGTCTCTTATCTGTTGCCTCTGATTGCATTTGGCTTTTAGGCTCTTGCTCTTTGTGCTTTGAAGGTTTTGTTGTGTCCAGCTCACCGAGCTCTGGAGGTAATTCAGAGGAGGATTTAATCGAAGAAGACCGGGATTCAACTTCCTGTTGTTTATCCATTGCTTCTGAATCTAATCTTGAAGAATATTTGGGAAGGGGATTGGCTGGATGCTTTAATTTGCTCTTCTCAAGACGTGGTGTGGTGTCCGGTCGCTGTGCGGTACCATGCCTTACCTTCTCTGGAGGGAAGGACTCTGGACAGACGTCCCCCCTTGGTGGGGAAGGGGGTTGAACAGGCTGGAGAACAGGAGTTGGAGG
>JAOPJH010072023.1:0-10494 GCA_027122575.1 Merluccius polylepis
AGAGAGAGAGAGAGAGAGAGAGAGAGAGAGAGAGAGAGAGAGAGAGAGAGAGAGAGAGAGAGACACACACACACACAGATGGTGGAGAGACATTGAGAGAGACTGGGAGTCAGAAAGCGGTGCAGATACGGTGTAGTATTCAGAGCATGAGGACAGATAAGAAATATAGGCCCAACATGGTCAGAGCCTGGGAAGTATTTATTTGTAATATGTATTTATATATCTATATATTTTATTCAGTGTATTTCAGTTCACTGAACGCCGCAATTGCAGAATTGGGAGACGGTTGGACCACAATGAAAAAATACAAGACGGTCCAGAGGTGGGCGGGCCATGAGAAGACGTACTGTGAACTAACATGTTATAACGGGAGGGGAACATAGACACACAGTGATGAGACAGACGATGATACCAGAGCGGTGAGATAAGATAAGCAGTGAAGGTGTGGAGGGAGACGCGGATTTAAACATGACAAGCCCGAGAAAAATTGCGCTTTCCCCCTGATGCCGTATCAAAAGAAAAGACAACAGCATCAAATCTCCATCGGCAGAGCTATGCAGAGTTATGTCTCCATGGCGATCCTCGAGGCAACCAACATCAACAACCTCCCCCTGTCTCCTGTCTGCGTCTCCTTGGCTAATCTGCTCCCATGTGACGATGGCCAATAACGTATGGACACACCGGGGGTGATCGGTTACCCTCGTCGTCTGTGGGCCCGCCGACTCCGCGCCGAGACAGACTGGAGCTCTGCAGGCTGAGCAGAGGAGCCGCCTGCAGCCGACCAGCTAACGTTAATCCGACAGGAGAGGTGATCCATGGATAACCAACAGTAAAGGGGGATGGTAGTTTAGCATGTTTCCCCCCCGATTCACATCCCAACTCGCCGTTTATTAGGGAGAATTTTTTCCTGTTATCATTCATATCCTTGTCCTCTCAAACATACTGAGCATAATACATGTGTTTGAAATAAATCTCCCCTGGAAGAGTCACTGTGATCCTACAGTAACATGAGAGGAAACAAAAACACAGAGAAGGAGAGACAAAAAAAGATACAAAAGGGGGAAGAGAAAAAGACGGCGAGAGAAAAGAAAGATGGAGCGAGAGAAAGAGAGAGAGATAGAGAGCGAGAGAGAGCGATAAAGAGAGGGGTATGACTGAGGGCCTTGCAGTGTGTTTCAGGTTAGTGCTGGTGTGTCAGACCGTTCTGTTCTGATTCAGGTTTGTTTACGACCGTCCAGATAGCATCAGCAAAACACATCTCCGCACTCACGCTAGGGCCCTGACCAACATTGCCAGTAAAAAAAAGGTTTTCTTTGTCTCTCTCTCTCTCTCTCTCTCTCTGTCTCTCTCTCTCTCTCTCTCTTTCTCTCTCTGACTGCAATTTCATTCCCTCCTTTTGGACGGACTCGTCCTCGTGCTACTCAGCTTTGAACTTGTTATGCAACAATGTTTTCTCCTCCACCCGGCAGAAAACAGACAATCGTGCCCATCTCGTTCCCCCTCTGTGTGCTTTTTCAGATGATCGTAGACCAACGGTTCTGCATCACACGCGAGACCTTCCCTATATCACACACTCCTCCTCCTCCTCCTCCTCCTCCTCCTCCTCCACCCCCTCTTCCCCCTTGCTCCATCATCGTCATCTGACTCATCATCAAACGCAAACTGTCTGGCACAGAGCATGCCAGTAACTAACATGGTCTAATGCAATGTTATACTGTAAATGGTATTTTCATTGGGAACACATCCAACAAATCCACTCACCGCTCCAATCCCATGGCCCAGCGGCTGAAATCGGTACAAATCTGGTTTTGGTTTGCTTCACATCACATTCATATCTCTCTCTATATATACATATATATAGAGAGGCCTATTTAGACAGTTGGGAACAGGACTGGGAACAGAATTATGCAGGCCATACTGTCAACACCTGATCCAGATACTGTGTGCATCCACGGCAGCGGCATCATCCCTAAGCGACAATAGATCTGCAATACTGGAATGCAAAAGCGAGTATGCGGCGCCGGCGAACTCTCCGGGTTGCCAAACTCTTGTTTGTGTGAAAATTAGGTGATGGAAGAAGTGTGTGCGCTCTTGTCCTCCTGGAAAAAAAAAGGCAGGTCACATTCCCTCCACGCACACCTGGGGAGCGCTGGTGCGCTCCACGTCCCGCCTGTCGGTGACCGTTGTGTTTACTCGGCGCGTGAGGGGGAGTGATACCGCAACAGCGTCTCATCTGAAATCCATCAGGGGAGCAGTCATAATGAATATTTCCTCCCCAGACATTCCTATTGGAGAGTCGGTGATTTATTGAGACGTCCCCTTCACCCCCAATGCAAACAAGGTCCTTCGACGCGCATGTGTGCGTCTGGGTTTGTGCGCGCGCGTGAGTGAGTGAGTGTATGTGCGCACGTGTGTGAGTCTGGTTTGTTTGTGTGTGTGTGTGTGTGTGTGTGTATGTGTGTGTGTGCGTGCGCGTGTGTGTGTGTGTGTGTGAGCACAGCAGCAGGCAGACTAACATCTTGGAGTGGATCACGATGCATTAGCAGCTTCTGCTCTGTAATGACATTCCTCTGGCAGTGTCTGTTTTCCCCCTGTGACTTACAGCGAAGATCCTGGAAGTCAACAGGTTCCTCCAGAAAAACGAAGGCCTCCTCTCCATAGCCAACCCTTCAAAACCGTGCAACGGGGGGGGAAAACGCCACACAACGGAGAGACAAAAGACAACCAGCGAAAGACCTGCTGACGCTGTTTTTCCTAATCCAAACTACAAAAAACATTCATCACAAACGTTAATACTTGCTTGGTGAGTAGATTAGCGTAATTGGCAGTGCACAGCGAACACAAACCCGGCCAGCACTAGTAAACCTGTCCGGGTTTACTAGTAAACCTGTCCGGGTTTACTAAGTGTCTATGTCCTGTCCGGACACAGACATTTTTTTGAAAAAGTGACTGGAAAGGTTTCAAATCAATACCGTGTAGACGGGCCACTGTAGAAATACAATATTATTTATTCAAATCCCCGTCTGAAAGCTTCATCCACTCATGCCACTGAGTTACTCTTCAGTAAATATCTCAAACAGGAAACAAGGAGCAACTCCACCCCTTTCAGTTGCTGGTTTCCGGCGCCGACTCTGTGTCGTCTCCCCCCAGAAGTTCTGCTATAGCATAGTGGGACTGTTGGATCCCAGATTAGTGATGGGTGAAATGCAGAAATGTCATTGTACTTGTGCAATGACACTAAAGTTGATTTTAATCTAATCTCATCTAATCTAATCCGATAGTGAGCGAGTGAGTGAGTGACTTAGCCAGTTTACGTATTACACTTAATGGTTTTTGTATTACACTTTATAATTAGTAATAATCATTAGAGAAAATCCAGGGCGCTCTCAATAATAACCGGTTCTGTAAACTGCGGCGAGTCTGTTCTCGTTGCCTTTTCTTCCTGCTATGACCTCACAACAGTGAACAGGAAATCAGCTCTGTATATAATAACCTTGATAGAGCTATGAAATTACATCTTGTAGCCTCAAGGCACGAGGGAAGCATGAACATAAGACACGTACCTCTGTCATCAAGCACCATTAAACAGTGAATTGTATGTCTGCCTTTCTACTGTCAAACAAGCTTATGTAAAGCAATACAATTGACATTGTTAATTTATGGGCGAGGTGATCTAGATCAGTCTATCAAGCCAGATGGGACGGTATTATTAAAGGATTGGTTTGCTATTTTGGACCCGAGGGACTGTCCGGCATGATTCTACAGTGTAGACACCATTATTTCACAAAAATATTCAGTATTGAGTTAGATGGGTTCTTCCTCGGGCTATAATGGACACTGGGCCACCCGCAGATCGGGTTCAAAGGATAAGATGTCTGTCTCAGTGTGTTTTCCTGGAAAGCATTTAATTAATAGTTACGTTAAATTTGATACACAACTATGTTTCTGTAAACCAAACCCTACCTCAAACCACCAACTACACGCTGTTGGGATGGTGCGGTGCTGCTCGTCAACCCATGACCTCACATTGGATTTGACTACTTACAAGAAGAATTGACGGTCTACCTGTGATGAGACAAATAATGTGTCCCCAGCTGTGGGAATAAAGTGAAACCTAACTCCTGAACAACTTTTGGTAACACTTCATAATAACGTCATCAAGTCATTTATAAGCCTTTAGTGAAGTAAAATCTTTTAACATAGCACTTATGAATCATCTACATTCATCTTTTGTTAATGATTAGTTCATCATTAACTAAAGGCTTATAAATGACCTGTGACTGCACGATAGGTTACCGTTCTCCTGCCCCGAAAGGCTGAAACTCAACAATATAGCGGTTCCCCGTGTTCGACCGGTGGCCTACCAAACACAGAAGGTCGGATACATTTTTGCATATAACTCGGCATCAACTACGAACCAAATCCGAGTTTATTATAACTTGGACATCTTCTTGTAACACGACTGTCAAGCTTTTAGCAACTCAGATTGGTCTCTATATTATGCTTGTTGCAAATGGTTTATGATGTGTCACCAAAGGCTCGACGATCACCTTCCTAGCCTCTTGGGCCTATAAGACCTACATACAATGACAGATGTCCACAGCCCTGTCCCAGCCAGTTATTTGATTTACATATTGCACGCAAGTAAGTAAGGAGGAATGGGAGCTAAGTTTTTCCAATACAGGTTCTAATGTGTGATTAATGAGCAGGCTACTACTATTATTAAATGCACACTTGGTACAAAATATGGTGCGTTACAAGTTTGAATTACAATTGTCAGAGGAGCCGGGAGTGAGTGGAAACACAATAGGTGTTTGTGTCTGTGATAATAACGGTGCTAGTCTGAGGAAATTCAGTTCCAGACAGGATCCTAATCGCCTCCCCATGTAATACTATTGCCGTCCAACGTACGGACAGCTTTATCTAAAATAGCTATGAGAGTTGTCCATTCAGCCCCTCTCGCCAAGTCTGCCTTTTCTCCCCAATTATCTTGGGGATGTGGAAGAAGGTTTCCAAAATAGCTCGGATTATCACTCGCTTGAAAGTCCATATTGTCAGCAACGTGCACTGGCCCAAAACTGTATGCATTGCCGTGAAAATCTCATTCTTCATCTTCAGACATAATCATCAAAGCAATCCATGTTGATAAAATGCTACAATGCTTTAATAGGTGCTGGTCAATAGACTAGGGTTGTAAACAAATCCGGCTAGGGGCTCAAAAAGCAAAAGCCCCTGTAGATATAGAGATATAATATAGAGAAAGATCCCTGCACGGCAGCAGTGAAAACAAAGATCTGAAAGAATGAGACCGCCCAAGCACATAACTATTGATTCAATGCTCGTTTCTGCAACATTTCTTTCAGGAAAACATACTGAGACACCGCTCAATTCACCCTGAACCGTTTTTGAAAAACATATTTTTTTCTTGTTAAGCTACTTTAAGTTGCCTGTGTACCGCCATTATAGTCCAGCTAGACCGCTACAGGAAGAACCCCACTAACTTAATGCTGAATATTGTTGCCAAATAATGGTGTCTACCCTCTAGAGTCATGCTGACCAGTCTCAGAATAGGCCTTCGGGTGCAAAACAGCCAACTAATCCTTTAATGTAGGATGTGAATAATAGTGGCCGCAGAATAGATCAGTGTGGGACACCTTTACAGCTAGCTCATGGGTCAACGATAGAACAACAAAAGCCTCTAAAATATCCACAAAGGGTGCAGCACAGTTTTGTTTGCTTTTAAAAGCAGGAGGACCAATTACAGTACCTTCCTTGTATGGCACCAGGGCCTTGACAGAAACCAGCCTGTTAGGGCTGGGGAGTAATTTTAACATTCAGCATGCCACAGAATGGTTATTTAGGAATAATTATAGAACAGAATATATTATTACGATATAATATATTATGATAGTAGATAGTTGGAATGACAGGGAAGCTTCTCGACGTCGGCTCGTTCCACAAGTACTTGGATGAGTCCGAGTGTGTGGACGACGATCACAAAAACAAATTTGGGAACGATGAAACGAATAAATAAATCCTTTGTGTGCACAAACCAAAATTCCTTTCAATAAAAACCCTCCTAGATGTTAGACTTGGAGTTCCCACGCGAGATGTTCGTGTGTATGCGGTGTGTTCAGTTACTCCAGTAGACGAGTGTGGGGTTTCCACCATTCCTGGCTGGGCCGGGGAAGGTATCCAGGCCAGGGTGTACTGAACCGGTGTGGCCCGGGCCTAGCAGCTATATATCACATATCCCACGGAAACCCAAATGCACATGTCAAAGAGAGTGAGACAGGGAAGCGTAGCATAGGCTATGCAACGTTTTTTAGTTTTTTTTAAATGGGCGAATTGAATGGTGTGTGTGTGTGTGTTGCTTTGAGGTAGAGTGAGGTCAAGCAACAGAGAGCGCGAGGGAGGGGAGGCAGGGTTGAGTCGAAACAGGGACTGGTAAAGTGATAAACTAAGTGTGGGAGGAAACAATGGCATGGGAGGTGTGTGTGTGTGTGAGTGTGTACTTGCCCGTGTATGTGTGTGTGTCGGTGTGTGTGTGTGTGTGTGTGTGTGTGTGTGTGTGTGTGTGTGTGTGCGGTTGCTTGTGGACGTTACAGAAGGTAAGGTAAAACCTCCCGTCTGTTTTGACATTGGAAGAATAATGGAATGTGTTCATACCGGGGGGAAAAGCCTGGCGATTATATTAAGCCCCTCGCTAGACGTAAACAAAGCGCACCGAGGCCATCGCTTTCTCGCAAGGCTGGTGGCGTCCTCCACCAAAAAAAAAAAAAAAAGTGTTTGCGTCGGGCGAGGAGGATTCGCTTGACGTCGTGATCTGACATCTCCCCGCGTTTGTTTGTTTAATTAATTACCCCCCAAAATGGGATTACGCTGTCATTTGCTGCATGTATGCTATGCTTCCTCCACCTTCCTGGCACCTTCCTCCCCCCCGTGTCGCCAAGGGATATACGATGACTGCATCAGAAGGAAGGTCGGCACTTTGAACCGTAACTGACAGATAGAGGGGAAAAAAGACACCGCTATAGGTTGACGGACAGAAAGACAGGCATACGCGCAGAAAGAGACACAGAGAGACGGGACAGACGGAGACGGAGACATCGGCAATCCTTTTGGAGAAGGGTGAGTGTGTGCGTTTGCATGAGTCAGTGCATGTTTGTGTGTGTGTGTGTGTGTGTGTGTGTGTGAGAAAGTGTGTATGGTGGGCGCGAGGCCTGCGGAATGAGAATGGGAAAAACATCTTCCACATGGCGCGCACAAAGCACCGCGCTGTGGGCCCCGTCGAGTGTGAGCTTGGCCCGGACCGACCCCGGCGTCTGCAGCCAGACGCGCGGACTGAATGACCACTAAAGTGAACCAGACCGCGGAAACAGAAGACACTCTGTTCTGCGCGCAACACAACAGCGCCGAGGCAGTTCCCTGGCCGCTCTTCCTCTCTTCAGCATTCGCTTGGTTGTTTCCCAGCTTTCCCGTCTTCACCCCGCACGCTAGAAACGCTTCCACGGCGTCTCGCTCGCTTTTACGGGCCGCTGCAGTGCATTTTGGGATGCTTCATGTACTTTAAAACATGCGGTAGTCGCTTGACTAGAAAACGGACGCGAGATAAGATCACATTATCAAGGCGCTGTGAAACACCCGCGCTCGACACACGATACAATGCCCGATTGTATCAAGAGGAGTATTCCCGGCCCTCTTCGCTTTCATCGTGTTTTTCTTCTCTCTCGAGGTCGGGTTACACTTCACACAACATTACGTCACCCTAATGTCACATGGGTCACTTGCATGGAGGGCATACCGCCACACTGGTGGTTGAGTACAGTTGGCCCCGGCAGCGAGAGAAGCTCTCTCTCTCTGTGGAGTGAGTAGTCTACAATGTTTAAGTCTAATTTAAAGTCGCCGTGCGTAAAACCGAAAGTGACGTAACCGCGGCCCTTGCGCGCGGTTCATCTGGCCATTTGCCACGGCAACATTACGGCGAAACGGCGACTATAAACGCCATGGCTGTGTGCGTGCACAGCGAGAATGGTGCAATCGCGGCGACCATACATTTGGCTTTAAGGGTGCATAGCAGGGAGCCGGTATAACGTGAGAGGCCTATACCTCAGGCCTATACCCACGGGCCTATAGAGGAGCTGAGATGTACAACAGAGAGAAAAAACATACAGAGAGACTTCATACGAAGTCTCTCTCTGTATGTTTTTCTAATCTTTCCTACACACACTTCCCAGCCTCTCTCCCCCCACCCAGCACCGTCCCCGGCTTTCCCTCTGTGAGATCTGAGATCTGTTTTCACATCCCAGCCCGCTTCCTCTAAACACAGGAAACGTACAGCGGAGAGGCGGCTTGTGTGTCAGGCCACTTTAAAGGCAGGAGTATCGAGTAGAAAAATAAATACGGGCTGAGCAATATAGTAGCGGCGGCAGCGGAACGAAATGAGGCTAAATTAGCGTGGCTGCGCAGCCAGCTCCTGGCTGATGTCCACGCCGATACAGGGAGGCTTATGTCCGGGGCCTACAGGACCCAGGCGTTTGAACGTAGCTGCCACCTCCGATGCTATCTCGGCTGCTATTAAGCTGCCAGGGCCTTCGACGCGCGCTTTGATTTTGCCAGGCTAGGGTGTTAGGCAGCCTGCCTGCGTTTCCTACGCCTCACTGGTCCATCTGGGGAGCGCAGGCCCAACACAGCTTAAGGTGTGTGTGTCTGGGTGTGTGTGTGTGTGTGTGTGCGTTTTATTTTGCCGTCACATTCTTTTCCTCACTTGCACTATTTTTTTTATCGTTTTTGCCTTTTCCCACACGATCTCCCCCTATTCCATTATTTACACCGGGCCATTCATGTCTGTCTCCTGGCAAATCCTCGGTTGGCTGAAATAACCATTTATCTTCCCCTTCCCTTTTTTTCTCGTCCTCCCCGGGAGCGTATTTAACGCTAACGCGCCGTATATCATGGTTAGCTAAACCTGCTAAGAGGGCACAGAGTGATGATCAAAAAGCCGGGCGGGGATAATAACCGCGCTGCAGATGGCTATCCGTTACGAAAAGCGGCGTGGCGCTCGGAGCGGCCGACGGAGGCTGTCAGGTGATTACATTGAGTCCTACCTCCTCACTCCTTTAATCACGTCATCAAAGAGCGGCGCGCTGACCCCCCGCTCCACGGAGAGCACTTCAAAGGGACCCAGGGAAATAATTTGTACACAAGCGGGCTCGCACACGTGCATATCGTTACGCGATCGTGGAGCGGGAGTGACGCACGCACGTGCAAGCACGCATGCGCGCCGCGCACACACCAACACACACACACACACACACACACATACACACACGCTAATGCACGCACACACACACACACACACTGATAGAGATATTAGAAGTGCAAGGTCTCGACGGTGCAGAAAGTTTTTTGTCTGCGCCGTTTTTTTCGGTAACATGATGGCTGTAGGCCCAATTGAAACCAGCAGCAGCCATACGTGTGTGTGCCGAGATGACAGCCAGAGATTTCACAACAAGTCTTAACTGCTTTGTTCTAGAAAATTCTTGAGTGCTGATTTATCTGTTGGAGGGTGTTTGTGCATGTTTGTGTGTGTGTGCGTGTGTGTGTGTGTGCGTGCGTGCATGTGCGTGCATGTGTGTCTATATGCGTGCTTCGGCAGCGAATAGGGTGGGCGGAGCACCCGTGTGCATATTAAACAGCTCGGCGAGAGAGGTGCGGAGGGGAGGGAACGCACATAGCATGGGAGGAGGAGGCGAGAGAGAGGAGGTGCGAGAGGAGGAGAGGTGTATTTTCCTATAAAGAGCTTTTGGGGACAAGCGAGGCTGTGTTCCATAGGCCCCGGTCCACATGTTGACAGCTTTACGCCTGCGGTCCACTCCTTTAACTGCTGCCGTGGATAAATCCTATCCCACCTACTCTCCAGGCCCACTGTACCAACACAGCCCTTCACGAATCCCCTCCACGATCAGCGCTTAACGCTCAAAGAGGAACACTTAAGCAGAATTTTGAAATAATCCCATTGTCCAAACACAGCACGTCTCCCCTTGACCTCAGCCGGCACCAGCCGTGACGACGGGGCGGGTCCAGCCGTTGGGGAAAAAAAAACCCAGAAATACACGTGAGAACCGACTTTAAGTGGTCTCGCCGGTTTGGGTTTGATCGACCTTGGCACCGCTCGGGCAGTTCGTTTCTACTTCTACGAGTGTTTTGGGTGGTCGGCAAAAAAAGAGGACACGTTTTCGTATATTCGTCGGTTTCGCTGGGATATTTCGAGGAAGATCAAATCTCCTCCAATGGGGTCACACCGTTTAGTTTATTGCTAACGGGTCATTAAAACACGCCTTCATCCATAGCAACTGACTACAGTATAGTTTCTCCGCAGTGATGCAATGGACCGCTCCATTATTTGACTTCTTCTTCTTCTTCGAGTCCGTAGCAATCTTAGATGTCGTTCTGCCAGTATCGGGCACAGGCCACAGCTGATGGGGTAGGTTC
>JAOPJH010072043.1:0-10489 GCA_027122575.1 Merluccius polylepis
TGTGTGTGTGTGTGTGTGTGTGTGTGTGTGTGTGTGTGTGTGTGTGTGTGTGTGTGTGTGTGTGTGTGTGTAAATAGTTTTTTTCATCAGTTGAGGTGTAAATAAGCGTTTCAGGGCATAATCTAGCACACGATGGTACGTCTATCACAAGCACTTCATGTTTAGTCTCCTCAGAGCCTTAACACTTTTACATCAGGTATCCACCTCATTTAAACTCTAACGCACAAACCACAAGCTACCCTAACACAATACTGTATGCATCATTCTTCTTCAAACTTCTCTGTGTCTCAGGTCCCCTTCGAGAGGAGCTGCAGAACCAATGATACCTGCATTGCGGAACTGGAGGTGGACTTTAACTTCACGTATGTACAGTATATATATCCAACCCATATCCGACCGCTATACCATATATGAGTTTTGTAACTAAAAGGAAACTCTGTCTTACAGCACCTCAACATTAGTGGTGGTAAACCAAAACAGCTTCTATGTGAACATAAGTCTGTCCAACTATGCAGACGACTCCTTCAACACAAAGCTCTACATCTCCTACCCTCCAGGCCTCTCCTTCTCCATGTTGACCCTGTTGACGGTGACGTGCCCAAACAAGCAGTTTCTTTGCTAAATGAAATGCGTTGAGGATATGAGACTGTTTTTTTAACATGTTTTTTTTTTTTTGTTCTCCTTTTTGCATTGGATTCAACAGTCATCTAGGCCAACGTTGCCCTCCTGTAGGGATCTGGAGGGGGTTCTCAACGAGACCATATGCGGTGTCAGTCTTCCTGTGTACCGCAGTAGAACCAGCGTGAGTTAAGTCCCACAGCAAAGCTTAATTTGTAACAAGGAGCCAGTGTGAAGTCCATTTAAATTACTTACTAAACTACTTGTGAGTTGTGACCTAACTATTAATTAATGAGCAAAAACCCATGTATATTATTGTAAGGAATAAACCACTTCTATAACTTCGACTTATTTAGCTGAAATCAAAATATTCTTATGCGACGCTTTGAGCATATTGTTTTTTTGTTGTCAAGGAAACATCTGTTTGATTTGTATTTGAACGTGTTTTTTTTAATGTTGGATTTGTAGCACATTTATTAAAAACTGTTAAAAGGCAGAGGTGTTCCGTTATTTAAAAATAACACACACCCGTGGGACATTATAGGCCAATCAGGATCAAGTTTAAGTACAATCCTGTGGTATGGTAAGGGATAATCCACAACAAGGTGTGCATGTATCGAAAATGAATGCACGACGCGGGGGCTAAGAACCAAAAGTCTCATCCCCATTCTAAACTAATGCGCAACATTTCCTGGCCAACGTCCTTTGGCTAAAATAACCATGTTAACACATAACAAACTAGCAGTTATCACATAACATACTAGCAGTTATCACATAACATACTAGCAGTTAACAAGACAGCAAAAATAAAGAACTCTCCTTCAAAATACAAAACAATAGAAATCTTCCTGGAATCAGTCGTCCTTGAAATGTGGTTACTCTGGCATTAGCATCCCCACATCATCTGGCCTCTTAAAGATGTATGTGAAATTGGCGGATGCAATTGCTCCATATGTCCATGGAAAAATATGATTTTCAGTGAATATCTTTTTTGGTGAGCAGTATTTAGTCGGTTTTGCAATTCTCATGTATAAGTAGTCTGGCTGATTGGTGGGACTCAGATGGGACTACATTTAGAAAGAGTGGATTATCTCGTACATATATTTTACATTTCTATATTTAAAAAATTCCCTTGTCCATGTGTGATGTTGTGTTTTTTTTGTTGTTGACATATTTAAGGCAACGTTTAAAGCTTTGTTCCGCATTATGGATACATATGACTGGGACAGCGCAATGTCAATGACCATTATAGGAAAGAGGTGCATTTTTATTTTCATTTATTTATTGTATTATTACATTTTACTTATTTGTGATTCATTTATTGGATTCAATATTGTTATGTGCTCTTTTGTACAGCGATAATAATAACTCCACCAAGAGCTTAATGACCAAAGCCATTCCTGTACAATATGAAGTTGATTTAACAGTAGCAGTGTAAGTATCTATACATTTTAAATGGAAAGGGCATTCACTGTGTGAAATTCATACAATTATCTGTTTAATTATTGAAATATATCCAGTATTTATCTTATTTGTTACTTTTTGTAGGCATGAAGACACTATTACCTACCTCAACTTCACTCCAGAACATGATGTACCAAAGAAAGTTGTTGTCATATACGAGGTAGACTATAATACTAAAAACGATTGAGATTTTTCATATTCATAATTCATATTCATAATAAAATGTTACACATCTTTCAAACTGATATTGAGTACGTAATGATGATATTCTGTTTTTTACCTTTCAGGTAAAGAACCTGGGTTCCAGAAAGTTGCCTGTCACAGTGTCCGTCACGATCTCTACTAAAATGGAGCATGGCTTTGAAATGAACAACTATCAAGTCGTAGTCGAAGAGGTAATCAGGTGGCATTCATAACAGTAGATGCTCTCAAAAATTATTAATTAATTTTTTACAATCCTTTCCTAAATTAAAATCACCTTTTTTTGTAGGGCAAACCATGTGTGGAAACTTACATGACTAAGTTACCAGATGTAAGTGAAAGATACTTTGTTCACTGGGCAACCAAAACGGTCATAGCAATATCCACCATTTTATGATAATAACATTATTGTGCTCAATTAACACTTTTTACTTTAGAACACGACTTCTGACAAGAACTACACGACCATACGGTGTGAGACAATCACTCTGGACAAATATTCAACCACTAAGGTCACACTGTCTGGGGAAGTATCTTTTAAGGACATCAAGGTACGTGCAACGGTTTGTGTTACACATGCACTCATTCTAGCACCTCAGTAACCATTTCAAAATGATTTTGTGACAAATACATGCAATGTGTTTCCCTTCACAGATCCGGTCCATATTCTTTGGTGAAACGCAAGGTGTGACTTTGGGAAGCTTTCTAGAACTTACCTACGACAAAATCCGCTACGTTCAGGCATCCAGTGAACAATCGGTGGGGGTTCATTCACTCACGATGATAATGTGCTTGATGATCTTACAAATAGTGTGTTTTGATTATCATCAGAATTATTTTCTTCCCAACTTTATTATTTTTGTCTTCAGAAGAAAATGAGCTTTCCCCGGGCACAGGTATGCATTATTTCTATTTATTTATATGAAATGTAAGTCCAAATGGTTTTAGGGCCCGTTCATGACTTCTGTGTTCTTGTTATCTCCATAGCCTTCTATTCGTGTGGAACTGATCATTCCTCCTAATAAAACGGGAGGTGCGATGCTGGGAGGCAGCATAGGAGTAGCGCTGCTTGGGTTCATCGTTTTCATCCTGTACAAAGTGAGTGTCGCTTCATGAATAGGGAAGGTTGTCAGAGAGTCTCTTCTTTTGCCCTCAAATTAGGCGTGCATATTACTTTTTTGTAAATGAGAGAGAAAACCCTTAAACATTTAAATTCTGGAGCAGATTGGATTATTTTAGGGTGTTGGGAAAGACAATGTATAAGCTGCTCTTCTATAAACATCTCTTTGAGAAAGCCTACTGACTAGAACTCAAAAACAGAAATCCGTAATTTACTTGTAATTATGTTATTAAGGGTGATCGGGGTTGCATTAAGCATCAGGAAATGATGTTCCATCAAAGCCATTGCAATCTCACATGATTTCAGTCTCTCTACCTTCTTCTCCTTCAAGCCAATTTAATGGCAGAAGGGAGTTCATGTTCCCTTCTGGCTAAGTAGCCAAGGGGGTGACCAATTACCGTACATTCACATTGCCAAGCCATGCCACTCACAGACCATGCCCCTACAATCCTGAGACTGAGTTTATTACCTGACTGAATGTATATTAATATACTTTGACATTTGTCTGACAAGATATTTGTTAGGTGTACAGTAGTCTCGCATAGCCAGACCTATATCCACACTTCATTGCTGGAGAAAGGTCTGGCTCTACTCACTATCATTCTGGTAAAAAAACAACACTCCGCCTTGTTTGTATGTCTTTAACCAATCACAATCGTCTTGGGCGGCGCTAAGCCGCCCAAGGCAGAAGGCAGATGGCAGAAGGGGGAGGAGTATAAGGTGTAACCCCGCCCAGAGCCTGCCATTGTGCGACTATTACAGTCGCCCAATGGCAGGCTTGGGCGGGGTTATCCCAACAACCTACATCCTGTAAGCCAGACTATAGGTGTGCAATGGATACACCCCTCTGATATATGATGTTTTTAAATCATTACAATGTTGTTGTAATGAAGCACTTAGGTTAGTGACTAGTCAGTACATGACTAGTCCATTCAAAGATACCCTGAATTGGACAAAAACAAATATGCGTTTCTGTCAATGCCAGGTGTTGGACATGAAGAGTGATCCGATGGGACCTTCCCAGGCGAAAGCAGCGAAGACATCAATGGACCCCTCTGCTCCTCCCATGTCGGAGGACAATCCACTTCTCCCGACAGCGGAGCACACTGGTGGCAGTTGAAAGCCCAGGAGAAGACACATGGCAACAACAGCCCCTCCCGGATAGTTTCAGGATAGTGAATAGTGTGGTTATAATTATTAATTGATAACCTAATTCAAATATATTAGTTGTATATTAAGGTTAAAGCTTTTGCCCTGTTCTTAAAAGGGACAGAAGCAGCTGTGGCCTTAGAAAAACATGGTATGTAGAGTAGTTAAGAAAATTGCTAGATACAGGACCACAAAGGCTGATTAGTTGTTTAAAGTCTAGTGAGAGAACGTGAACACATTTTATTGTTTAAAACATTTGTATCTAACAATTTAAACTGTCATAGGAGTGCAGCTTTTAGAACAATTCAGAAATTGCTAACCAACCAAGATTAAGTTTCTCTAAGTCGAGAGATATGCATCAAAAAGGAAATGTCAAATGTAGTGTAAGTTCCTGGATATACTGGAAAAGGCGCTAAACAAACAAGGAAGGTCAATGTAAATAAGGGGTTTGGATATCATGATGTAATGTTACACATGGTACTTTGTGAATTCAAAATCCAAAGTATCTCAAACAGCAACAGTAAAGGCTTTGTCAATATATCATTTTGCAGAGTAGTAATTATGTGCATATTTTTACATTATTAAATACAGACAAAACATTTTGAGCCAGATGGTACTCCTGGGTTACCAACCTCAAAGTCAGCACTTTGTCTGTGTACAGGTTTGTGAGTGAGAGACCAACTTTTAGAATAATTGTGTTTTTACATGGCAGAGCGGGAAAGTCTACCTAACAAGCAATTGTTGTTCAATGTTTAATATTAGTCTTTTCATGATTATACTGCTTCTATGAAATGGCAACGAAAATATATATATGCGATTTATACTCATGTGGAAATGACCACACAACAAAAGCTTTTTAATTAAATAAATATTTTGGGGATTTAAATATTATTTGTTGATGTGGTGCTTTTCCTTCTGGCCAGTCTGCTGTCCACCAAGGTTTGGTTTTCTCATGGCACACAACCCCTGGACACCCTTTCCATCCGTATGATACATGACAAATGAATTACCTAAATACTTGTATTAAAACAGGTAATACTCTGAGTAGTATAATTATTATTATTAGCCTTCTTCAGCAGCAGAGGTATTAGTGATGAATGAACAAACAACTTCTTGTCGACAGGATGTTTAAAAAAAAAGGTTGTTGTGCATGTATTCATGCTGAACGTGGGTGGCCTGCCGTGATGCATGCAAATCGTACATCCACCTTGGATGCACGATTTGCATGCATGCACATTGGACTAAAATAAAACCATGCGTTTCTGTCAATGCCAGATGAGGTCCTTCGAGAAAACCATGCAACTGGACGGTGCATTACACTCACCGTCCAGTAGATGGTGCTCGTTCCCCCTCAGACAATGGAGACGGATCACTTTTAGATCAACTACGATAGATCTGTCGTCTTATGGTAATACTTTGTATCGTGTTAGGGTTAGGGTTATATAATGGCTTTTTCCGCAAGTAGTGGTGAAGAGGACACTGTCAAGCAAGCATCGGGTTACGACAAATTTCATATTTTATATATTTTATTATTTTTCATACTATTTTTCATATTTGAACACAATAAAAAAGGACAGGTTGTGAGCCAAGGGGCCGGTGTGGAGCTGGAGCCGTTGGCCGAGCGGTCGGTTCACAGGAGCCCTGGCGCTGAGGGAGGAACAGAGAGGTGAACTCCAGGCTATGACTGTGGCCTCCAAGTGGGAACAACCGGCAATATTGGGGCCACACTCAGATGGTCAAATCTCACAAACACCTCAATCAAAAAAGATCAGTTCATATACATGCAAGAAAGTTTCTTAGATTCGTAAAAAGGTACTTGATTGATATTAAGTAAGATATAGAAATATAGAAAAAAGAGAGGGCCTTTAGGCCCTCATTAAATTTTTGTGATTATTCATTGCAAAATTTGTCGATTATCGATTAAATTAATATTGTGCGCCTCCTGTATAAAAAACAATAGTAAAACAACTATTTTGTAACTGTTTGTAATTTTAATGTAATGGCAGTACAACATCAGATTTATTAATGTTTATATATTTGTCTTGTTTTTAAAAATAAATTAATTGCAACCTTTCACGTTAGCTAATTGCCAAAGCCAAACCCGCGATTTTGATTGATTTACAATCAATTGTGCATCCCTACATAGGAGACTATAACTGAATACATTTGCTGAAGGCGAGTTACTCTCTATAAGCAGATGGAAAGTGTGTGTTGCCCTCACTTTGCGCTTTCTGAAAGTGATATGATGAATTAAATTAAATGTGTCACTTCAAACATGTAGAGACAAATCAAATATGTATTACTTGGATGCTTGTGGGCATGAGATGTGCATGTGCCTGATGTGGCACTGAGAGTTGAATATTGTTAATAAAGTTAATTCAAAGTAGTACGCACCGCTGTGGATATTATGTTTGTCTTCTTCCTGGCGGTAGGGTCTGAGGTTGAGAAAGAGGGTCTTGAGAACTGAAGTACTAGTCGTAGTGGCAGCATCGGAAGGGGCTATGAAAAAGAAATGCAGAAAAACGTAAATTTCAGGAGGAAAAAATAAACAATAAACAGGCACGACATTCTAAGCCCTTACCTTTGTCTGAAGAGATTTCAGACCAATCTATCTGCGAATGTCTCCCACTGCTGTCGTTCTGAATGGGTTCAGTAGGCGTTTGTTGGTCATTTCGTGGAGATTTCTGCCCTTTTCGGTTCGGCTGTTTAGGACCTGGACTAGCGGTAGGTGAGGCTAAAGCACTAGAGTTCCTAATGTGGTTTTCACTGCTGCCCTCTACAGGGAGAGGCTTAAAAGTACCAGGTTTCCCCTGTGCTGATGGAAGTGGAGCAGTAGTCTCATGGATAGGGGTAGCAAACAGACTTTGCAACACTTTACAGCTGGCCTTGCAAGGTTCAACCTCGCTTGGCTCTTGGGAATCGGAAGATGCCATTAAGTCTGTTGCGATCTGTAAGGGAGGCAGGTCCTCGTCGCTGTCCATACCGGAGCTTGCTTTACTACCATGGTAGGGCCTTTTCACAGGCTTACTACGTCCCAATACAGATTGATCACAGTGAGCAGGTTTACTCGGTCTGCAGTCCATCTTGGCTTGGTGAGTTTGGCCGGGTGACTCTGTGCTCTGTGGCTTTGAGCCAGACGGTACTCCTGGGTTGCCAACTTTAAAGTCAGCACGTCTGTGTGCAGCGTTGTGAGAGAGAGACTTAGCTAAAGCATGTGTATTGTGGTGGCCAGTGGCAGTGACAGTAGAAGCAGTCTTCTCCTTCCTGTTTTTTATAGATGAAGAGGAATATGGTGACAGCACAGAGTATCGGGGGTTTGACGGTGCAGCAGAAGAAAGCGGTCTAAGATGAGGAGGATTGAAGACATTCTGATTGAGAGGGCTTGCAAAAAGGCTGTGGAAGGCTTTCTGCGTATCCTCAGCTGGTCGAGGTCCCGGTTGAGCAGGTAGAACGCGGTTATCCGTGCAGCTGTTCGAGTCAATAACTTCACCATTGACCTCTGCAGGGCCCCGAGAGTCTGGAGGGACAATTATATCCATAGGCAGATGCTGGTTGGCTTGTTTATGCTCAGGATTTGAGGATGGAACGACGCGACTTCCGTTCGGCCTTGCTTTGGCTTCGTTTGATTCCACGGTGTCGGGTTTTAAACACGAGGTCTTCTCATAGGACATTCCTGAGTCCCGGAAAGGTTTGTGGACCTCTTTAGAATGGTCAGAACCATAATGGGTCAACAGAGGATTGGCGGACAGAGGTGGGTCTCTGGCACGGGTCAAGTTAGAACTTCCAACAGTCTTAACCGACCTGAGTACAGCATCCACGGCGTACGGCGCCTTTACGTGGTTGGCCATGACCGACGGGCTGGCAAATGAATACGGTGGGGAAGACGAGGGGGTTGAGTCCCTGCTCGACCCAAACAGCGAAGGGAAAGGCTTGTATTTCGTAGGTCCAAGCACCGCTTCAACCGAATAGGGAACCGCTTGGAAATCACTGAGGTAAACTGGCAGGGAGCTGCAGGAAACGGATGTCATCGTAATGTGCATTGGATCATGTTCCTGTTCAGTTCCGATCAACTCCTCTGTCTTGCTGGGTGGCTCTGCGGGGCATAAACTGTTGTAAAAATTGGGCCTGTGGAAACATTAAATACCCCCAGAAGAGTTACACAAGAGAAGAAAAGAAAGAAGAAAAAGTCATTATGTCAATAATGTCACATGATAATGAATTTGTGACATTTTTTAATCCAGACCTGATTGGATGCAGCAATATGTCAGGTTTAGGGCTGCTGGCGTCCTCCTGGGTAGTTACCTCCAGGTCTGGCATCACTGGCTGAGCCAAGCTCTCCTGCTGTCTTTTCTTTTCCAACTCGATGAGATCCTTGTCCCGCTGTAATGCCTGCAGAGATTTACATTTATTTTAAATGGCAGTCAGTCAGTTACTAAACAGTATAATCCATCCCACAGAGGGAAAAAATGGGAACTTGGTGAAAAGGAAATACACACACACCTGATGCAACAGTTGTTTGGTGAGGTCAGTAAGGGGCTCGTGGGAAAACCTACAATCAGCTTCTTTGGAACACTTTCCCGAAGTGTGGAAATACTTACAGGGGAAGGAGCGTAGAAATAACATCGATAAGGAAATTATGTGTTGTAAATAAAATGTGACCCCCAATGACAGTCAACAGTTGCCAACTGCAAGCGGCATGGCATGTTGGCAGCACTTCACAACACAATTTAAAACAGTATAAAATAATATGTACAGAATATTGTCCACCAAAAGGATATTGTGCATGTAGGCACAGCTCTCTCCTTTTAAACAGCACCCTTGGATGTAAAATTTACAAACTTCTTTGATCAAATTATTGACAGCATCGCCATGCTCCAGTTGACACTCATCGCCCTGTACACAAGGAAAAAATAAATCACACTGAGACTCAAGAAAGAAACGTCCACATGAAGATTAGCTGAAAAGGTCATTTGTCATATGAAGTGCAATATGTTTCATCTACCTTGGTGCATCTTCCCTTCAGGAAATGTTTACAGAGTAACCGCCCGTCAACTTCAAAAGCATTCTGGTCCTTAAACTCCTGGGTCATGGGCCTGGGTTTTTTGGTTTGTGGATTCTAGAGGATATCGTCAAATGAACATAACAAGAGTCATAACAAATATCAAAACCAGAGCCATTTGTAACTTGGAGGGAAGGCAGGATAGGCTTATGGTTAGAACCTTCAACTCTCAGTGAAAAAGTGCAGGGTTTAAAACCCAATGTCTGCACCTGTAGGCATCTTTGAGCAAGATGCCTACCTGCATACCTACATGCTCAATTTAATGAGAAGAGATTCACTGTAATTTGCTTTGGATAACAAATGTTGCCAGGTTCATCACCTCTGGTATGTGATACAGCCACAGACGCAGACTAGCATTGCTTACCTGCTTGTTGTCTTCTTCGTTTTTTTTAGTACGTCCTCTTCCCTTAGACGGAAACCATCCTCCATGGTCAGCCTGATGCCATTGTCTTCCATTAGCACAGCCGCCATTGTTGCTCTGACTATGGGGGTTTCCCTGCTTCTTCTTTTTACGTCTCATATTTTGTTGCTGCATTTCCTGCTTGAATTGTATGTTTTGGATTTTCTGATGTTGGACTTTCTTATCCATATTGTGCTGAAAGATGGCCCTGCTGTAGTCAGAAAGGTCTCGCTCTTTGTCCGAGTGTCCACTGTGATTAAAGTTGGCCGGTGCTCTGGGGTCACCGTCTGGGTTGTCATAGTCATAGAATGTTGGAGCTCCGTGAGTCTTTGATCTCTTGGCTTGATTATACTGCTTCTATGAAATAGCAACAAAAAATAAATACAAAATAAGTGTGTGTATGTGTACACACACACGCATATATATCTATATCTATCTATCTATCTATCTATCTATCTATCTATCTATCTATCTATCT
>JAOPJH010072110.1:0-10476 GCA_027122575.1 Merluccius polylepis
AGTTTCCCAGCATCACCTCTAAGTGTCGCCAAAGGAACAATAGCTGTAGAAACGTGCGTACGCCAGCCATGAAGTTGACGTGGGGCACCGCACATTTCCACGGTCATTTCACGTTTCATACATCTGAACGTGAGCGTGGAAAAGGACGTAAGCCACGTTTTTGTGCGTACGCAACCTTCGTACATGAGGCCCCAGGGGTCAACCAGCACTGGGGACTCTTTTCAAGAGTTCATGGAAATTTCCCCATCACCAAACTGAGGAAGTGGGACCCGCCCTAAAGGACCCTGCGGAAGTGTGGTAGTTATTGCAATGTACAGCAAACCTGATGCAGCCTAAGTTTTGCGTGTGTACCATTAGAACAAGCCCACCATTGGGTTCCTTTTTATACCTCCATTGTATTATGTTGAAACAGTTAACTTGCTTGCTAAAAGAAACTGGTGGAGTTTCCCCTGGGTCGGCCCGGGTCTATCAGTGGGCATCCCCATGGGGAGGGTGGACTGCGTGGTATCAGTCCTGCCCCTGTTGTCATGGCCAGAAGCCATATCTCACGTTTTTTAATATATCCATGTGTTGAAATAGATAGCTAGATACCTATTTGTTAATTTTTGCTTAATTGTTAAATTGCTTTGGTCAGACAAATGTTCTTTGTACATGCCAACAAAAGTTTCTGTGATGTGAATGGAATTCAAGCAGGAGGAGACAACAGCTCCCCAATTGCTAGAAACCTGCACTGCATGTTGTAGTCCAGGAAGTTTTCTGCACATGTGCTTCCATGTGTGTGGCTTTGTTTGTTGAAAAGAAAAGAATAGTCTAGTCCCTAGTGGCCAACTTACAAATAACTTTACAGCTTGAGCTAATGCTAACACAGTGCATGCTATTTCACTGCTGTGACCTCATGAGGTCTAACAAAAGACATTTTACTTTAATTATTTGATTCAACTTTTCAATTTCCAGTTTAATTTTTTTTGAATTATTTCACAGTACCTTAAAGAAATCCAGTGTTTTGTTTGACTAACTTTTTTATCAACCAGTATAGACATTCGAATTTGCATGTCTTTGTCATTATTAATACATTTTAGAACAATACTGACCGTATTGTATGATCATAAAGTATAAACCCTATTTATCTATGATTGAAAGTTACAAGGTAAGCCTTATTCAGTAACAATGTAGTTCACATTGTTTGTTGTTAACATCCTTTTGAGGAATAACCTGGTTACAGTAATCATTTAAAAGTAATTCAGCAATCTGTTGGGAAGGGATCTAATGTACAAGCTAGATTGTTCATTGACATCAAGAAGTAATGGGTTTACCTTGCAAACGCCAACCCCTAATGCCGTTAGGCTGTGCAGAACACCTCCAGTTGTTTGCTTCATCCACCATCGCATCACATTTCCAGAGTCAACGCCGTGTGGTGTCTCCATTACGCCCACACATGACTGCATGGGTAGCTGTCACAGATATCGGTCTCTATTCCTCCATAGCCACCTATCCTATGGGCTGAACTTAAGAATCAGATGGGGTTTATCCCCATACATGGCATCCTGCAACAGGCCAGTATGGAAGGCTGGTTAGCCAATGACGGCTAAGATCCCACCTTGAAACCCCCGGGACAACCTAAGGCAGGCACAGTCACGATTACTTGGCCAGGTCATTGAGCACTGAATCACTTGATCATAAAGTGACAGGAAGATGAATCCATCACATGAAAAGCCATTTTGGTTGAGAGGTGGAGGATAGGTCTCAGACATGTCAGCTCAGGCAGTGGAAGTGGTGGCCTTAACTAGGGCATGTCATCTTTTAAACCCTCAAGCTGTATAAGGACTTGCATTATGCTTTTGGTGTAGTACATGACTTGGTCAACTTTGGTAACGGAATGTTTTGAAATAATGTATGTTTGATGTAATATGGTTAACCCATATTACATCAAATTTTGGTTTCTGATTTACTGGCTGCAATTTCTCTTTCTACTAGATTGGCTGTAGTTAAGGTTAAAAGGCATAGCACCTCAGGAGAGATACAGGCAGAAGGTAACGACTTAGCTGATATGGCAGCTGAATGGGCTGCGCATATTTCTCTGTAGCTCCTGTTTATGACATGTATATGTTTTCAGGTAATTATTGTTTCACAGGCAACACCAGGCATAAAAATGCGCTACTATCCCAGTAAGCATTACCAGCTAGCACTTTTTCCATTACTTGTCTGACATTTTCATGGTATGTCTCATGTCGGCCAAAAGGGGGTCGTAAGAGACATAATGGTGAGATTTTGAGATGTGAGATGTGCGAGAACAAATATAAGAAAAACAGGGGCGTCTCATGCTACTCATTTCAGTCATAATAAATATATGCTTGACAAAGTAGATCAGTTCTCTAAGTGGGAGGAAGCGCTTCCATGTGCAAAAGAAGATGCAAATGTGAAAATACTAGCTAAAGAAATTATTCTGTGAGTGGAGGTCTCTCTCTCTCTCTCTGTCTCTGTCTCTGTCTCTGCCTCTGTCTATCTCCCTATGCCAACAAATTACAGGACTACCACGACGACTGCAGACACCTGAGATGCCACCCTCCCAGACAGCCTTAACAACTTTCATGCCAGGTTCGACAGGCTAAACACAGACACCCACTCAAAAGCCCCCTGTGACTCCACAGACACTGCCTTTCAGGTTACACACGCACAGGTTCTGAGGGCTCTGAAGCAGGTGAACCCCCATAAGGCTATGGGACCAGACGCCGTTCATCCCAGAGTCTTGAAGGCCTGTGGGGAACAACTAGCGGGTGTGTATGCTGACATTTTCAATCTGTCCCTATCCCAGGCAGTAGTCTCCCGAGTATTTAACTCATCCATCATCATACCAGTTCCAAAAAAGCTCATCCACGCTAAATGACTTCAGGCCGGTGGCGCTAACACCAGCCCCCATGAAGTGCCTAGAAAAACTGGTTCTTACCCTCATAAACAACGCAATACCGGACACTGTGGAGCCGTCCCACTTCGCATACCGCCCCAACCTATCAGTGGATGACGCGGTGGCCATAGCCCTACATAACATTTTACAACACCTGGACAACAGCAGAACATATGTCAGGATGCTTTTCCTGGACTATAGCTCTGCCTTCAACACGATCCGCCCGGGCAAGCTGATTGGCAAGCTGACGGACCTCGGTGTCCCGACTCCCATCTGTAACTGGATTTTGGACTTCCTGATTGAAAGACCACAGGTGGTGAGAGTGGGAGGGCTGGTGTCTGCTGAGCTCATAGTTGTCATATATTGGGGGGAACTGTTATGTTGTCTCTTACTGCCCTCTACTGGCCCTCTTGGTACTGCCTCTGGTTTTCCCATGCCTTAGCACCTGAAGTCACGTGATGTTCAGAGAAGGAATAAACCAGCTACCGATCAGAACGACCTGTCTCCGTCCGTGTTTAATATTGAGCTTGAGGTTAAATCAAGGAACACTCTAAGTCATATATAACAAAGTGGCGACGAGGATCGACGACTCTGCGTGTGTTGCCAGCTCGGTGAGAAGAGAAAACCCTGACCGGAGCTGTATTCGACAGTGTGTGATGCGGGCTAGCAGCGAGCGGCTAACGCTAACTGGCTGCAGCGTCGGAGAATATGTGAACGTGAGTAACGTCACAGTCGAGCACACGGAGCTATATAAAGGACAGTGATCTGCTAACTGGACAGAAATGGCGGGGATAGTGGGTAGCATTGGCTCCTATGATGAGAATGTCGAACAGTGGAGCTCCTACACAGAACGTTTTGAGTGCTTTGTGATAGCAAACAAAATAGAGGATGAAACGCTAGTGCCGACGTTCTTGACAGTCATGGGGCCGAAGACATACAACTTGTTGCGTTGCCTGGTCCAGCCAGACAAGCCGGGAGCTAAAAGCTATGAAGCCATAGTAGCCACACTAGCAACACATTTTTCACCAAAGCCCTTAGTGATCGCGGAGCGTTTCCGCTTCCATAAGAGAAACCAAGAAGAAGGGGAGTCTGTGGCAGTGTTTGTGGCTGCACTGAGAAGGCTGGCTGAACATTGTGAGTTTGGTGCTGTGCTGAATGACACCATCAGAGACAGACTCGTGTGCGGAATGAGATGTGAAGCTGCTCAAAAGCGCTTGCTAACTGAAAGTGCGCTCACTTTAGACAAAGCTATTGAAATTAGCGTGTCCATGGAGTTAGCTGCCAGAGACGCTCATCAGCTCAGCACAGCTGGAAAACTGCACCAAGTTGCCACCAGAGACAGGGGAGCTCAGAATAAATGTTACCGATGTGACAGGACGGGACATCTGGCAGCCGATTGTTGGAGTAAAGACGTAGAGTGCAGGAAGTGTGGAAAAATGGGACATATTGAGCGCGCATGCAAAAGTAAAGCTGATAAAAAAAATGGGACATTACGACAACAGACAGCCAAAACAGAGCGTAAAAAAGAAACAATCTGTGCATAGTGTGAAGCCAAGCCACGCTACAGAGGATGGCAACAGCTCATCAGATGAGGCGACGGTGTACGTGCTTTCGGTACAGGGAGGTCCAGATGGATACTGGGTCACTCCGCTGCTGGAGGAGAAACCCGTGCGCATGGAAATTGACACCGGCGCAGCGGTCTCTCTGGTGTCGTATGCTGTCTATAAGAAGAAACTACGACACCTTCCACTACAGCAAACCAGCCTCACCCTGAAAACATACACCGGTGAGTCAGTGCCAACTAAAGGGGTTGTTCATGTCACAGTCAAGGTGAATAATCAAACAGCTAAACTACCACTGTACGTGGTCACAGGGAACTTTCCGTCTCTGCTAGGCCGTGCATGGCTCGAAGTCCTCACCCTAGGCTGGCCGGCAATCCGGCAGGTGTGTAAAGGCGACTCACACTTAACAACTGTACTGAACAAACATGCTGAGGTGTTCAAAGAAGGACTAGGAACAATGAAGGAAATAACGGTCAAACTGAACCTCAAACGGGACAGCAGACCAAAGTTTTTTAAGGCCAGAACGGTGCCTTATGCCATTAAATCAAAAGTTGAAGCAGAGCTGGAGGCCCTAATCAAAAGTGGGGTGCTGGAGCCAGTCAGCCGAAGTGATTGGGGCACTCCGATCGTGCCCGTTCCGAAGAAGGATGGCTCTGTGAGAATCTGCGGGGATTTCAAAGTCACCGTAAATACAGTACTAGAGGCTGAGCAGTATCCACTTCCCCTCATTAACGACCTGTTCGCGGGCTTGGCAGGGGGAGAGAAATTCAGTAAAATTGACCTCAACCAAGCATACCTCCAAATGCAGGTCGATAAGAAGTCAAGAGATATGCTCACCGTAGTCACTCACAAGGGCCTCTTCAGGTACTGCAGACTGCCGTTTGGCATAACTTCAGCCCCAGCTCTCTTCCAGCGTGCGATGGACCAGATATTGTGCGGCTTAAATGGAGTCCAGTGTTATTTAGATGACATACTAGTCACGGGAAAGAACGAGGAAGAGCATCTTGTGAATCTAGATGCTACGTTACAGCGTCTGGAAGAATATGGACTACGAGTCCGCAGATCAAAGTGTGAATTTTTCCAGAATTCAGTGGAGTATTTGGGACACGTGATTGACTCTGAAGGACTGCACAAAGCTCCATCTAAGATCAAGGCGATCACAGACGCACCAGCGCCTGAAAATGTGAGTCAACTACGCTCTTTTCTCGGCCTCCTGAACTACTATGGCAAGTTCATCGAGAACCTCGCTACTTTGCTCCAGCCTCTTCACGAGCTGTTGTGTCAGGGCAGGGCCTGGAAATGGACTGAGCAGCGGAAGGCTGCATTTGAACAAACAAAAATGGCGTTGTTGGACTCCGACGTCCTGACACATTTTGATCCCTCACTGCCCCTACAGCTGGCGTGCGATGCTTCTCCTTATGGGGTGGGGGCCGTTATTTCTCACATTATGAAGAATGGTGAGGAGCGTCCCGTTGCATTCGCCTCACGCACACTGAATAAAGCAGAGAGAAACTATGCACAAATTGAGCGAGAAGCGCTAGGGATTGTGTTTGGTGTCCGAAAATTCCACCAATATCTCTATGGGAGGAAGATTACACTCCTGACAGACCACCGCCCCCTGACAACAATATTTGGGCCTCATACAGGCATTCCCTCCTTAGCGGCCAGTAGGATGCAAAGATGGGCCTTGTTGTTGTCTGCTCACGACTACGACATCAAATACCGAAAGTCTGAGCTACATGCAAACGCAGACGGCCTCTCCAGGCTTCCCCTGCCGGACACCCACAGGGAGTCACCGCGATCCAGCCTGCCGCCACAGGCTGGCCTCTTCTACTTCAGGCAAGTGGAGGAAGCTCCCATCACTTATGCTCAAGTGAAAAGACACACTCGAAATGACCCGGTGCTGTCAAAGGTGTTGGATATAGTGCTTCATGGGGGACGGGGAGATCTTCCAGAGCTGAAGCCCTACCTCACAAGAAGGAACGAGCTCTCTGTGCAGGCAGGATGTCTCCTGTGGGGACGCAGAGTGATTGTCCCACCAGAGTTGCAAAAGAAGCTACTGCAGCAGCTACATGCAGGGCACAGTGGAATGGTCCGCATGAAAGAGCTGGCCAGGAGCTACTTCTGGTGGCCTAGACTCGACGGACAAATTGAAGAGACAGCAAGAACATGTCCATCATGTCAACAGGTCCGCTGCATGCCCCAGACCGCCCCTCTTCATCCGTGGGAGTGGCCAGAGGAGCCATGGCAGCGCATCCATGTTGATTTTGCTGGCCCGTTGGAAGACAGGATGTTCTTGGTGGCTGTAGATGCTCACAGTAAATGGCCGGAGGTGTCCATAATGAGATCAACTACAGCGGAAAAGACCATTGAAAAGCTGGGAGAAATGTTCGGTCGATTTGGATTTCCCGAACAACTGGTGAGCGATAATGGCCCACAATTCATATCACAAGAATTTGAGAGATTTCTTGAGGCAAATGGAGTACAACACATCCGCTCTGCTCCGTATCACCCATCCACTAATGGATTAGCAGAGAGGTTTGTTCAGAGCATGAAACACGCCCTCAAGGCTTCACAGGGGCAGGGCTCTCTGCACCAGCGGCTGAACGGCTTCCTGCTGTCATACAGAAATGTTCCGCACGCAACCACGAAGGTTGCTCCTGCAGGCCTTCTGATGAAAAGACAGCTCCGCACCAACTTCGACCTTCTGAAACCGCCCAAAACAAAAGAGACTGTTCACAGAAATCAACAAGCTCAGGTGGAGAGACGCGGGCAAAGAGCAAAGGAGAGGGTTTTCCACCCAGGTGACAATGTACTGGCCCGTAACTATGGCAACGGGCCAAGATGGATTCCTGCGGCAGTCCTAGCGCAGACCGGGCCGGTGTCTTATACAGTCAGGACCTCCGAGGACATCGTCTGGAGGAGACATGTAGACCAGCTGCTTTCAGGATCTTCAGCAACTCTGCCCGTGCCGCCAGTGTTTCCAGCTGAGTCTCTGGAGCGTGATCGTCTGGAGCCGCCCACAGTCACACAGGAGGTGCCGTGTGCGGCGGAGCCTGGGTCTTCAGGCCCCGTTTCTCCAGCTGAGTCATCATCTGAACTGTCACCAGTCCCCAATCTGCCGTCTACTCCTGCTACCGCTGGGGTGGAGTCGCCGGGTGGTGGTGGTGGTTCCCGCCGCTATCCTCAGAGGGCGCGCCGTTCGCCCAAACGTCTGGAATTGTAATAGGTGACATACCCAGAAGAATGGGGCAGAATAATCCCCAGGGTGATGTCAGGGTCTGAGTGGTCTACCTCATTCCCTTAGGGGTAACTAAAGTATAAGCGAAATAAATACAGACATTAAAGTGGTTATATAAAATAAAAAAAATAAAAAAAAAGAGAAAAAAAGAGAAGAAACGTTATTGTTAATGCATCGTTGAGTAATGCAGTGGCTATGTTAGTGGCTTATTTATGTTTCTTATTGAGGGGGGGGGGGGTACATGTTCATTTAGTCGGGAGGAGTTGTCATATATTGGGGGGAGCTGTTATGTTGTCTCTTACTGCCCTCTACTGGCCCTCTTGGTACTGCCTCTGGTTTTTCCCATGCCTTAGCACCTGAAGTCACGTGATGTTCAGAGAATGAATAAACCAGCTACCGATCAGAACGACCTGTCTCCGTCCGTGTTTAATATTGAGCTTAAGGTTTAAACAAGGAACACTCTAAGTCATATATAACACATAGGACATCCTAAAATAATCTTCAGAGATTTTGAGTCCGTCGACAAATACTTTGGTTTGATAAAATGTACCGTGTTACCACCCCGAGGCTTGTATCACCCCGTGTTGCCATACCGATGTAATAACAAACTAATGTTCCCTTTGTGTCGCACATGTGCAGAGACTGAAAACCAGTCTGGCGAATGCAATCACCGTGATTCAGAGAGGTCTCTTTCAGGAACGTGGGTCAGTCCCGAGCTGCAGAAGGCGGTAGAGAAAGGGTACGTAGTGTCCAAAATAGACGAAGTGTGGCATTTTCCTGAGAAGAGCGACACCCTCTTCAAAGGTTATGTTAAAACATTCTTACAACGCAAGCAGGAGGCTTCAGGTTACCCTAGTTTTGCAAAAGATCCAGAATCTAAAGCAAAATACATTCAGGATTATTATGCGAGAGAGGGGATCCAGTTAAATCCTGAAAAAATCGCTGTCAACAAAGCGGTACGTAGCATCAGCGAGTTGTTGCTTAATTCTTTGTGGGATCGGTTTTCCATGCAGGAAAATCAGGCCAAATGTGAGTTGCTGACAGATCTTGAACTATTTGACCGCTACATGCACAGTGATCAGTATGATGTGAGACGGTTTTCATTTGTGTCTGATGATGTCAAACTTGTCCAGTGGCGACACGCACAAGCTGCCAAAACCAAAAGCATCAACATCTTTATCGCGGCCATGACAGCCGCATATGCACGACTCATGTTGTATGATGTAATGGATCGGTTAGGGGAGAGGTGTCTCTATTCTGACACAGACAGGGTGGTTTTCGTGTCAAAGGGCGGAGATTGGATTCCCGAGACGGGTCCCTATCTTGGTGAGTTAACTGATGAGATTAACGGAGACAGCGGCGGTGATGACTACGTTGTGGAGTTTGTGTCAGGAGGGCCAAAATGTTACGCCTACCAAACGCTCCAAAACACAGTTAAAGTCCAAAGCACAGTTAAAAGTGGAAGGGAATCACTCTGACCGGTCACAACACGTCCAGCATCACTCACGACACTTTAGTGGATCTTGTGCACGAGTTTGGGAGTCGCGACAATGTAACACAAAAATCTAACGAATCAGACGCCAGGAACAAAAAGGCGTTTCAGTTGGTTTCCTCCCAACGCCGCGTCTTTCCTGACCTCACTACTTTACCGTACGGTTATTAAAACATGGCTGCTAGGGATGTAGGGTTGTTTGGTGCAAGGCTTCAGCATCCTTTTAGTCTGATGGTTTCTGGTCCCTCAAACAGTGGGAAGACGTATTTTGTAAAAATGCTAATAGAAAATGTAGAGAAACAAATTCCTCAAAAAATTGAAAACATTCGTGTTGGCAACCTTTGTATGATGATCTGTTAAAATCAAGAAATGTCAATTTTGTTGAAGGGTTACCGCTATCTTTGTGTGATGATTCTTTGCTGCCTGTAAATAAAAACAATTTGTTAATTATTGATGATTTAATGAATGATGCCAGTAACGATGTAGAGGTGCAGAATGTATTTACAAAGTATGTTCATCATAGGAATTTAAGTTGTTTGTATCTTGTTCAAAATTTGTTTTTTCAAGGAAAGGTCAGTAGGACGATTAACTTGCATACGAATGATCTTGTTTTGTTTAGAAATCCTTGTCAAGTATCAAGTCATGCTGATGGGTAGACAAATGTTTTCTGTGTCTAAAAACAAATAAAAACATGTCTGCACGAGTCAAGAGGAACTTGTCTTTATTGAAACCAATGCTTCACTCCTCTCCCTCTCAGAGGAAGGTTATTATTAAATCCTTATTTTAACATCGTGTGAGATTGCCGTTAATGCTTTAAAAGGCAAGGTACCTTTAAATCCCACGCAGTTTCAAAAGTTAAAGAAACAGAAGGCGGGGATTAGACTCATGCTGATAGAAATGTGTCTATTGAAGAAAACAAATGAACTGTTAGCTAGCAGCAGCTAGCAAGGTCTTCGCTAATGGAGAGCACGAGACTGACTGCTAAGTTCTTCCATAGGAATCTCCACTTTCTCACCATATGTCGTCATCACACCTTCTGCTGTCCTGACTTCTTTATTCATTCATCTCCTCTCCTGTGGTTTTTAATTTTAATTACCTTGCACAAGTAAGTTCTTAGATAACACAACATTAAAGACAAATTATCCTTTTTCCTGTTAAATAAATAAATTAAAACAGACATCGTATGTGTTTGTTAATATTCACTAGCATATCACAACTGACTTTTATTGTATTGTTTTCAATCTTTGTTTGAAGTGTGTCCTAAAGCCCACGTGCAGAC
>JAOPJH010072123.1:0-10473 GCA_027122575.1 Merluccius polylepis
ATAATTTGCAGTCTGTTGATGAGTTTGGCGGGGAGTCCGGTGAGGAGGGCATTGCAGTAATCAAGGCGGGAAGTGACAAATGAATGAACCAGAATTTCAGTGCTGGAGTTGGACAGTGATGGGCAGAGTCTGAAGATGTTTCTGAGGTGGAAGAAGGCAGTCCGGGTGATGTTTTGAATGTGAGGTGCAAATGAGAGGGTGCTGTCCAGAGTGACACCAAGGCTCTTGACTTGGGGGGAGAAGGGTACAGGGAATCCGTCGATGATGATGGGTGTGGCTGGGGTGTGTTGTGATTTTGTGAGGGTTGCTTTGGAGCCGATGAGCAGGGCCTCGGTTCTATTGCCGTTAAGCTTGAGGAAGTTCCTGCTCATCCAGCTCCGGATGTCTTCAAGGCAGGTGATGAGGGAGGTGGGAGGGATAGCAGTGGTGGGTTTGGAGGAGATGTAAACCTGATTGTCGTCGGCGTAGCAGTGAAAATGGACCCCGTGATGACGGAGGATTGTGCCCAGGGGGTGGAGGTAGATGATGAAGAGGAGTGGACCCAAGACTGACCCCTGGGGGACACCCAGTGAAACACCCAAACACCCAGACTTGTGGTCCCTTATGTGGCATCTCTCCCCTCCCCCCAGAGTGAAGCTGTCTCTGCGGACCTGATAGAGGACCCCCCAGGACTACAGGAGAAGGGGCTTAAGCTTGGCAAATTCATCACCCTAGATGACATCACTAATGTGGCTGCCCCCATCGTCATCTCTTCTACCAAATCCTGCCACTCTGAAGGCTCTCTGACCAAACCCTCGGACATAACCAAAGAGGAGGAGGTGCCATCAGACCAGCAGGCCCCAGAGGAGATCCCCAAAACCTCCTGTTCATCTACGTCTAGAGGAGTAAAATCCAACTCTTCAACGACAGCCCAGTCATCATCCTCATCTAAAGCCACAGTGTCCTCCTATGATCGTCCCAAGACCTCCTCTTCTTCTTCTCTTCCTCCTCCGGTGGGAATAGTCCCTTCCTCTTCTGAACAGAGCACACCACAGAAGAAGTGTGAAGAATCTCCTGCCCAGATGTCTGAAGCTAATGACAAGACCTGCCCTACATCGCCCCCCAGCCAGGAAGTGACATGCATCACTACCACAGAGGAGGCGGAGTCTCTTCCTGCCTGTCAACCAATCACAAAGGATGAGTCACCGAGGGAAGCAGCCATTGTATGCAAGGGTGATGTGGCTAGGCATGTCCACAAGATGGCAGCAGAGACCTCTGCAGTGAAAAGTGCAGAGTCACTGACAGAAAAGGAGACCTTACACACTGATCCATCTATGGAGGAAGAGGGGGAGAGGCAGGCGATCGAGGCCCAGCAAGAGTTAACTCTTCCAGGAAAGGATATGCTTGTCTCTTCCACCGAAGACACGAAGGAGAACAGAGTAGAGGTGAATGAAACACACCAGCAGATGGGAGATGGAAAGACAAGCGACCACATGCTCCACTCAGCACCAGAGTGTGGTGAGGAGACACAATACCAAACCCTGGTCCAGCCTGAGACGCCAGGCCTCCCAGACCCCGAGAGCCAGACACCTGAACTCCAGGAGGTCACAGAAGACACAGAGACTGTTCTGGCAGAGGAGAAAATGACAGTTGGAGAAGAACAGATGCCTTCTGCAGATGACGATATCCGAACAGTGGTTTCTGATGCAGCTGAGATGCCTCCTGATGCGATACTTAACGGTACATCAACAGAGGAAGACAACACCCACCAGCTCATGGACTGTGTTGAAGGATATCTTCCCAAAGAGGACACAAATGCGGAGCAGAGCAACAAGGAGCCCACCGAAGAGGAGGTAGCTCCTGAAATGGACCAAGGACGATCTAAGAGAGGTCACCCCAGTCCAGCAACCAAGCTGCCATCCACCAGACGCTCCTCCAGGCGCTCCACACCAACCAAGAAGGACCCAGTCGAGGTGGAGGAAGCAGACTACCAGATCCTGGACTCTGTACAGGAAGATCCCTCCTCCACCACGGGAGGAGGAAGCCCTCCCTCTGGGGCTCTCATGCCCCAAGGTCAACCCCAACCAGAGGAAGATGAAGGTGAATACCAGGTTGTGAACTCTGTGGAAGGTGAGGTGGCTGAGGATGAAGGAGTCCAGCTCCCCATCAGGAGGCCCACCACCAGGGGGAAGAGGGGAAAGCCACCCAAACGGATGGCCAAGAATGTCGTGGTGAAGAAGGAACAGCCCACTGCCCCTGTACGAGAGGAGGCAGGTGGGAAACCCCATGAACCAGTGGAAAACCAGGACTCTCCAACCAGGACAGAGACCCAACGCCAGGAGGTGCCAGAGCCCACTTCCCACATAGATCCTGTAGAAGGAGAACCCAACATGGAGGAGCCCACCAACAAAGAAGAGTCGAGAGGCAAAGAGGGTGGTGCAGAAGGAACCAAAATGGCCGACAAAGTGACCCCAAGAGACGCCAAACCACGGGAGTCCTGCAAAAGAGTTAGTTTGGAGGAAGTGGCTATGTATCAGTTTCTGGACTCGGTTGAGGAGGAGGTTGAGCTGGAGATGCCTTCTGTGATGAAGGGCACTAGGGGAAGAGGAAGAAAGGGGGGGAGAGGTCATAAAGCTGCCGAAGCCCCTATGAGGAAGGACTACAAGCTTAATGTAGAGGAAACCATGTTTGAGGTGTTGGACGCCATTGGGGGCGATGCGGTGGAAGAAGCACCAGCAGCAGAACAACCACAACGGGGGCTAGCGAAGAAAGACCCCACACCTGCCAGAGATGGAAAGATCACACACGACAACACTCCTGAAGGAATGCAAGCAAAGCAGGACCAAGACGAGAAGGAAGAGGAGGCGGTGTGTCCTGTTGTGGACTTTGAAAAGCAGGAGTCACCGTGTTATGATCAGACATCTCCTGGAAGGAGCAGAAGGAGGAGGAAAGAGGAGGTGGCTGTGTCTGGGACCTCCAAAATGGCCACCAAAAAGGATCAACAGATGGGGCAAGACATGGTGGAGGAGGTGTACCAGGTGGTGGATTTCATCGAAGACAAACCCCATGAGGAGGAAGAGCATGTCAACTCCTCAGGCTCGAGGAGGAGGAGCAGTCGGAGGAGAGACACAGCACAGGCCAAGACCAGAGCCACCAGAACGCTTAAGTCCACCCAGGGAGAGGAGCCTATGTACCAGGTGGTGGACTCTGTGGGTGGGGAGGAGGAACAGCTTCCAGAGGAGCCTGTTAGGGGTAATAGAGGTCATGAGGTCACCGGGAGTGATGCCAAGACAGAAGAAAAAGCAACAAAGAAGAAGAAAACCACAGAGCAAAATGTACCACCTAAAGGAGACGAAGATGTTGGAGAAGAAAAGCAGACGGACGCAGGAGAGAAGGAGAGGAAGGTGGGAGCAGAAATGGAGAGGCTGGTGACCCTAGACGAGGTTGGGGAGGAGGAACAGGAAGGGAAGGAGCCAATGCTGGCAAAGCACCTCCCACCTCTCCCAGATGACCAATCACAGGCCAGGTTGGATGCTGAGGTGAGAGAATACTGAATGTAGATAGGTATTTTGTTTTTTGCAGTCGAGAAGGTATGGATTGCTAACATATAACATGCTGTCTCTCTCTTTCTCTCTCCCTTTCTCCAGTCTGTTGTGTCTTTCAACCAGATGGTCTGTGATGAAGAGATGGAGTCTTCCTCAATCGCAGGTCAACGTAAACAAAGCGAGGAGCAAACAGGTGTGCGTGTGTGTGTGTGTGTGTGTGTGTGTGTGTGTGTGTGTTTGTGTGTGAGAGAGAGTCCTCAACAAACATGTTGATGTCTGCGATGGAGGATATTTTGCCTTCCAACGGATATTTTGCCTTCCAACTCCTCCCCTCTCTCTCTAGTTAAGAGGTGCACCAGAGGAGTAGAACAACAAGCGCCCCCTAAACCCTCTGGACGGCAAGCCCCGCCCACCCCACTCCACACCACCTCCCTATTGGCCAGCAAGCCTGGGACTGTGTTGATTAACAGGGGAGCAGAGCCAATGTTAGAAAGCCCTGCCCAGGATGGAGAAGAGACGGGGGTGGAGAAGCGGAGGGAAGGGAGGAAAGGTAGAGAATACTCTCTTCAAAATAAAAGTTTGTGTGCAAGCGTCGGTACAAAATAAAAGCATATGTGTGCTTAGTGCCAGCAGTGTAATAGCAGCTGGAACGTAGAGATGGATGTTACGTCATCAATACCTACCAAGCCTTTTCCCTTGTTGAGCTACTGTCTGTCTGTCTAGCGTCCAGTAAAGCCAGGAGTAAGGAGGAAGGGGCGGAGCCTAAGAGAGTTCGCTCTCTCTCTCCCAACGTTTCCAATGACTACACCCTTCCCCCCTTCACCCCCCACAACCCCCTGGGTGAGAGAAGAGTCACACACGTTATGATTTTCAGTACAATTAAATGTTTATTTGTGACATGATTTTATTTCTCATTTCTTCTACCTCTCCTGTTCCCCCATCTCTCTCTCTCTCTCTCTAGGGGTGGACCATGTGGTTCCTAAGGCTGGGTTCTACTGTAATCTGTGTTCTCTGTTCTATGAAGATGAGACCAGAGCCAGGAACCTCCACTGTAGCAGCCTGGGTCACTACCAGAACCTGAAGGTGCACGCATGCACGCACTTACTCACGCATGCACTCACTCACTCACTCACTCACTAAACACAACCCCTCTTCCTCCTCTTCCAGAAGTATTACCAGAGACTCCAAGAGGAACAATCCAGGAGCCAATCAGGAGGCTCTGCTCCTTGCCATGCCCCCAGATGACTCTAGCGCCACCCACCGTTGCACAACAATCTTTTTTTTTTAACCAGAACATGGGGGAACTTAATAAACGTTGTTCTATCATTGTGTATCATTTGGAGTCTGCTGAAGCAGATCAGATCAGTGTGTTTGGTGTAAAAACAAGAGGACATTGAGTATTTTAAATGGATAGAAGTCTGCACTTCCTAAGCGGTTATGAGACGGCGTTTAAGATCAGTGGGAAGATGGCGCTGGTCTTACTTTGAACTTGTACATTTTAAATGTTTATCTTTTCTATTCTGCTCAGGAATCGTGACAGCTTCCTGAAAGTGATGTCTTAACTGTGACGCTTCCCCCAAGGCGTGTGTTGCTGCTCTCCTCTGGAATTATATTTTGGTTATATTTAGATTATTTATCTGTATGTAATGTTTATCTGTATGTATCCCGTGTGACACTTAACAGTAAATAAAAGTCAACAAAAATATTGAAAGTCTAGCATTGAGTTGTTGGACTGAGACACACACTCACGACCCAGGATCAGGAGGAATATAAGCACAAAACATAATGAGCAGGGAGGTCACTGCATGATAACGTGAATGTAGGATTGGTTTGGGGGAAGGAACACAGCATTCGTACACCTCGGAGCCCAGGATAGCAGCGTTCCTTGGGTCGGGGATCCAAAATGGGAAGTACGACTCGTGACATGAACAGATGAGGTGGGGCGGGGGGGCGGCGACTCGTCTCTTCAGAAGCATGTGGAAAATGGGGAAGCAAGTGATGTTCCAGCTAAAGACACGAAGCAAAATGTTGTGGATTGCTGGACATTATTCTGTGAACCAAAGGCACTCCATTGTTACTAACACTTGACTAACACTGTTCTTTTTGCTATTTCAATGTTTTAGGTTTGTATTCTCCATTGTAAGAATCGCTTAGTATATTAAGCTTGTTAAGAGGAAGTGTTACCCATGAAAAGATCAAAGCCTGCTTTACGGAAAATATAACATCTGGTAATACTGAAAATGGGAAAGTAAGAAATAATGTAGAAATAGCGTAACCAAGAGCAATAGCGTTCACCTTCAGTCCACCTCTAAGGTGGACTGAAGACAAAAGATGTCTGATGATTTATTGTTCGGTCCGCTGTATGAACCGAACCCAGTAACATTTCTCGCCTTAGATCTTACAGTATCAGGTGAACTTTCAATATCCTCGTTTGCAAGTCGTCTACTCTCCGAGCCATCCTTTAACAACTACTTTATAGTCAGAACTAGCCTCAAATTTGACAACGAACTCGAAGACCACCTTCACAATGAAAATCATCGACGTCACATACCTGGCAACCCAGTAGACGGAATCGGGGGATGAAGGCAGACCTGGCAACCCAGTAGACGGAATCGGGGGATGAAGGCAGACCTGGCAACCCAGTAGACGGATTCGGGGGATGAAGGCAGACCTGTCAACCCAGTAGGCGGAATCGGGGGATGAAGGCAGACCTGGCAACCCAGTAGGCGGAATCGGGGGATGAGGGCAGACCTGGCAACAACAACAACAACAACCCAGTAGTTGCCGCCAGTTGCCAGGTCAGCGCGACGTGGTAAACAGACCTAGCAAGTTGCAACACATCACCGACATCGCCTTGGAAACAAAGACGTCGGAAGACGTTAATCCCAGCCAAATCAAAGCGACGACATTAAAGACAAGTAAGACAACCGACGTCTGACGAGTACGTGTTTCTGATGGTTCACAGGCGCTATCAAATAGCGGCTAACCGTAGCACGTCCGGCGGCCCGTTATCTCCCCGTCCAGTGGACCGTTTCGTACTGCGCTGCTCGGAAACACAAGGAAGCGGCCATGACATGTGTTGAAGTGTGGTGGGCAGAGGACGCTAAACATGGCCTCGTCCAGGTGTTGGAGGCGGTTGGCAAGAGGGCTTGTCCGTCGGAATGTATTTGATTGTTTGATAACGTTACTGCGCCATTTTGAGAGGACTCAAGTTAGTAGTTGCGTAGTTGTGGTGTAAGTTATTCTTCTCGGCTGCCAGAATGCTGGTCTGTGGGTGATGAAATGATGGAGGTCCACTCCCACGAGTGTCTGAGTATAAAACTTTATTTACAGAGAACACACGCGGGAAGACATTCAATGCATTGAATTGGGTCCGAAATCTCCCCTACCTCTCTAATGCCCGCCATTCGTATAACGTTAGGCCTGAGCCATACCATACTTACGCCTAAAATGTTTAGATTTACGGCCAAAAACAGACCCTCATTCCAAACCATATATAGAAGCATTGTCCAAGGAAGTATACCAGGAGGCCCTCAGAGATGTCTCCATAGGGTTCACAGAGAGACACAGGAATGTTATCTCATGGCACAGTAAGCATTCTTCATATCAAGGATGAGTGAATATGACGAATAAGAGGAAGGAGAACACCCTCATATTCCCCCCTCGTGACTTTGAAGAAGTCACAAAGAAACTAACACAAAGCTAAGCATATAGCTATCTATTCTTCTCGCTTGTATTTTCCCAACAAAGCTTCCCCTTATATGTTGATGATAGCATAATATATAGTATTGATTCTAGATCCTAATTTATCAAGCTCTTTGGAACAACTAATTTATTCTTTTAGCATTACCTTTTGGATGCTATGCGCACATTATTTTGGATTTACTTCTAGACTAGGTAAACTATTCAATTGTTCTAATACGGTCAAATTCATGAGCTAGTCCCACCCAACTGGAAGGGCTCTTCCCAGTTAGCCATTGAGCAGCTCCTTTCCAGAGAGCCTGGAAAGTGCACTCAGTAGTGTAGTGTGGTGTTTTCACTTCCCCACATAGACATGTAGTACTACTGTATCCCCAACGGATGAAGTGACCTGTGAAGGCCACACAACACACGGTTCTTGCGGTGTGGGTCCCGCACTAGGCGGCCCTTTCAGCGTGGGGGGTTTTCCGGCCGATTCAGCGTGTTGAATCGGGTGGGAGAAATCACGCCGATTGGCTGTTCGGCTTAAAGGTAGCCTACAATGTGTAGAAATAAGTGGCATCTCTTGGCAGAAAGTGCAATATAATATTCACAGGTATGCTTTAATTGGTGTATAATCCTATGAAAAATTTGAATTTCGTTACCTTAGAATGAGCCGTTTATATCTACATGGGGAGCGGGTCCCCTTCCACGGAGGCCGCCATGTTTCTACAGAAGCCCAGAACGGACAAACGGGTGTAGAGAAATAAAGCCTTCGTCGTTGCATATTGTTGTTGAGACTAAAATAGTTTTGTTCGCCAACGTTTAGTAGCTGGTTCAATATGTTTTACGATAATGTCCGCCCGCCAGGGACGTCCCGACATCAAAACTGAAAATAGCAGCATAGCGCTACTGTGGTGGTGTATTAAGATAATCTCAGTAGCACTTTATCTAGTTTGAAAGTGTTTGATATTGGATATTCAACAGATATTCACGCCATGAATTAGCGATGTGACATGGTGAACTAAATGTATGATGTGTCTAGCAAGTCATGTTACAAAATGTGACATTAAAATGGCTGTTTATAAGTGTATCCTGCTAGCTCTTCAACAGTAAAAAGCAGATAAACTGTGTGGCCAGTGCAGCTCCAGTGTGAATGTGAACACATACTGTATACAGGTGACTTCACATGTGTACATTGGTGGAAACTATCGCAGACTTAAACAAAAAAACTAAATGAGTACACGAGTACTCGTTGAGATTTGGACCATGTATTAAATTACAGTTACCGGTATTTATTGCACCCCTAGTACCTTTGGAAATGGAGAGGTGGGGGGGTAATCTGTAATCTCACCACTAGATGCCACTTAATTTTACACATTGTACCTTTAAGCAAATCAGTGCAGGAGAAGAGAAACGGAAGTGAGCAAAGCAGTAAACAAAAAGATAGTCTAATTTTTCAACTTCATCATTTGCAACTTCTTATCAGACATATTCTCGATTAGAAGTAGCTATATTACGAAACCGCCTGAGCCAGAGTGGTGTGAAAATGGTAGGCAAACGCTGCTTTGTTTCATGTTTGTATATATCCGCAGTCCTAGGTCTTCCGGTGTCGCTTTTTAAATGACAAAAACAGACTACCGCCACCTGCTGGTATGGAGAGTTATTTCCTCTCATGCAAGTGCAGAAAGTACGTGCTAGTTGGCCGTTGGTTGTAGTCTTTTTGGTGTGCTCAAGTGCAACTTTTTGGCCAAGGAGGCGACGCAACAGTCGGCCTTCTTTGCCGCTAGTACTTTGACGTCGGTTTGGTGTCTGGATCAGGGCAGCACTGCATCACAACGTCATGACGTCGCCAAAATACCGACAGTTGACTTCAGTCATTAGGACTAACTGCTTTAAAAAAAAAAAGTTTACGGACAGGCCCACCAGAAAGTCAGCTTTCAATGAATGCTAAAGTCTTAAATAAGCATTATACATCTAAATAGAATGGATATTCGTTGGCTAAACTGTCGATTTCTCTGTAGTAAAAAACATTTGTAAACTAACTCCGGGCTGTTGCTCACCATTGTGTTTCTTCTTGCGGAATACAAAAAACAACTTTTTCAAACTTTTTTTTTTGTACTCCACGTAGATCATAATCCCTTGAATAAAAAACGAGTCATTGAAATCGGTTGAGGTGTGTAAAAGTGCTTTTCATCCAGAAAAACCACCACTCCCCTGTTTACTTGTATTTGTGACGTATGATCCAAAGGCCAATGCGGCATCTATGTATATGTCTATGTATATTTGTCTATGGATTCCCACGGTCATGAAATTCCTCGAAAAGTTATGAAATTAGAAGACTGTTTTCCAGGCCTGGAAATGAATTGGCATGAATAGGATGTTTTGGAAAAATTTGGATATACAGTTTTTGGTGATTGTTTCTTAAAAATCCCAAAACAAGTCTAATGTTACACAAAATAAGTTCCCTTTATTACTATTACTATACTAATTTAAAATCTAGTGCTTCGCTGCACAGGCTGCGTCCACTAGTTTCACGTGGTACACATTGGTATGCAGCTAGTTGGTGGTGTGAATGCTAACAAGTGAGTAAAGTTAGCAAGCACTAGCAGTTTGCTTATCTGAGAAAATGCCTGGGAAGTACGTGTTTAAAGTGTAAGTGAACCACCTGTTTCAGCGCGAATTTGAACAAGAGTTCTAGCAAGGATGGGGGACGTGTTACCCCCATGGTTACGACCCACAGCAACTTTATGTGGCCGTTGGTGCATTCTCCAGGAGGGGCTATACCAAAAATCAACTAAGGTATCACATAATATGTGATACCACATAATCACATAATAATTATGTTGGACTAAAATAAAATGTGTTATGGTGAAAGACCAAAGTAAGCAAAAAGTGCCTTGATACGTGTGTTTATTGCACGGTTCTCTTATCCAACTGGCGCATTAAAGATGTACCACAAGCCACTTGTGCTCTGCTGCCACCCAGTGGTCGGTGGTGTTTAAGTCAGCAGCATTTAGATAAATACTGTAATGGCGCAAGTGCCGTGCGCCCCAGCAAGCTATTTCTTGCATTGAAGAGGAGGGAACTGTGCATGTACAACTTATAACGAGAGTCAATGGGCAAAGATTCTTGCACCCCAGGCCGGAAATACGTAACATAAGTCATGTTAAGTAAGCTTACGTAAGCTTGATTCAGTGTTGTAGTCGAGTCACTATGCCTCGAGTCCGAGTCCAGGCTCGAGTCTCCAGTGTCCGAGTCCGAGTCAAGT
>JAOPJH010072142.1:0-10468 GCA_027122575.1 Merluccius polylepis
ACATCTACCCGTGTCCTGTGTCGGAGGGCCCCAAAAGAAAGCCACTTCGGTGGCGTGTGGAGGAGCAACCCTGCCACAGGGTACATATCGTAAACTTTTGTTTGCAACAAAGCTTATTTTCTGTTGTCGACGTAACCCAGGACAACGCTCACTTCCAGGTTGGCCTACAAAAGTACGTCATCCCTGCACCTTTCTTTCCTTGTCTCCTGTCCTATTACTATTCCTTCACACGTTTAAAGATGGGCCTGAGAAGCTCAGGGTGTCAATATGGTATTGTATTGTATGGTGTTCATGTGTTTTATCTTATTAATATTACATAATTAAACTAAGTCTTTACTGAATCAAACATTTCCCTGCTTTTTCTGTGTTTAATTGTTGGAATGGAGTCACATCAGACATCAGCAGGTGTAAGCAGCTTACCGGTGAGCAGGAGGAGGACAGAGAGGGTCGATGGATTCATCTTCTTCTGCTGCTTGGTTTCTTTCTGTATCTGTCTGATTATTCCCCTGGAGCCATCAAGACCACTGGACACCCGACTGGATTACACTCATAACACACTGATGACAGGCTTAGTGCCGACTGACTGACTGGCTGATTGTGAAAGGCTACAGGAAATTCCGTAACTTTTAGCTTCCTCCTTTAAGATTTTATCTGAACAGAACAGATAAAAAAAGATAAGTGCAAACATCAATGAGATGTTCTTGGAAGTATATAACAGTATAAACACTTAGTTAACCTTCCTCATGGTTATAGATGATATAGAGATTTGTTGAACGTTGGAAAGAGGGAGAGAGGTAAAAGAGAGGGAGGGAGAGAAGTAGGGAGGTATAGACATAGAAGACAGAGGGAGAGAGTTAATAGAAATAGACCATAAGGAAGTGGACTTTGTCCTGGGTCTAGTCTTCATGAAACAGCTGAGAGACAGAAGACAGAGAAAGAAGTTGACCACAGGGAGGGATGTCTGTCGATGAAACAGACTGTAATGGTGTCGTGGTTTGTTGTCGAGTGCTAATGATGGCTACATTTGCACATTCCTAATGAACCATTTCTAAAGCGTAATACTCTAATATTAGGGAAATGAAGAAGGGAGTCTGAGGTCTGCTGGTGTGCTTCTGGGTTACAGGTCAGCCCTTGGACAGCAAGATGGGGAAATGACATCAAAAATAACAATTAAACAGGCCTACCAATATTTATTATTCAATAAGGACTAGTCTGTAATTGTTTTTACAGATGGGTGCAACACACACCAGCAGCCAAAGTTGCTGCTATGTTCCAGTGAATTGTACTTCCCACTTCTTATTTTAGCTCAAATGTGATGAGTGTGATTATCTGCCTCCTAAAATGGAGGAGTAGCCACACAGTAACCACAGACGTTCGTTCCTATTTCATGTAGGCTACGCCGCCTCGGCTTCGCCTCGTGGGCTTTGTCCTCGTGCGCGCTGGAAATTGCAAACCATAGTGTGACGGCCACCAATGTGTGGTCACATTTGTGTTCCTGTGTTTCGTTCCCATGTGGAATCAACATGTTTCCACAGTATGTAAACAATATACATAGTAGCCGCCGTGTCATGAGTAATGAACATGCTTTCACTATGTGCACTTTATGCACATCCTAGCTTGTAGCCAGCAGGGAGCAGTGTGGCGCTTTACTTCGCTCCAGAACGGTCTTCACGCGGGAAGGTCGTCACGTGTTCCTCTTCCTGCTGAGCGAGGCTAAACCAACAGAAGTGAAGCTGCCCTGTCTCATGTATTTCCCCCGTGTGCAGGTTTGTGAAGTAGTCATCTAAGTTAACTAAGTGTTGCTGTATAAACATGTGGCTTGATATCCGAGTCGGCAGGGAAAGAGTCTTGTGAGGATACGTTGGTGTGGTTGTGTTTAATTGAGCAGCTGGATTTTCCGGTGTGCCGTGTTCGTTCTAAGATGGCGGCGCGGTACGTCGTGTTCTTGATATCCAAGTCAATCAGAGTTTTAGTTTTGGCTCCACTAACATTTAAGTTGACTTCATAATATTTTTCTAATGTGTGAGATTGTTAGAATGTGTAGGTAGAATTGAAAAAGTTAAAAGTAAAGTTAAAAGCTGTAAGCTCATATACTTAATGGCCATATGCAAATAGTAGCAGTATGCTAGGTTTTACTTTAAGGTGACATGAGACAACCTAGAAGTGTAACAGTTATTAGGGCCACGGGGCAACTGCACCGAGCACTGGTCCCTACACCGAGCACTGGCTTTAGTGCTCGGGGCTTATACTGTGGATTTGTTCTTATTAGGGCCACGGGGCAATCGCTCCGAGCACTGGTCCCTACAGCTAAAGCTGAAGGGACCAGTGCTCGGAGCGAAGCCCTGAGCACTGGTGTTATACTGTGGATTTTTTCTTATTATTCCTCTTCCGGACACATTTTCGATTCGCTACTAGTCCTACAACTCGAAGAGCTCTCACAATGTGCTCAACTCGAAGAGTTGTAGGACAAATGATATATCAAAATGTGCGTCTTCATCGGGATCGGTGTGCTATTGATTTTCTTAAAATAATACAGCGACATATTTCCCATAGAGAATGAATGGGAGGAGGTAAAAAAACAAATATACCGCGAATATACCGAAGACCCAGACGACGTACTGAAGAGAAATGAAAATTGAGAGGAAGTACGTAGGAAGGCGGAGCCAGGCTAATGTTCACCATTCCATATGCACTCATGAACACAGAATGTGCTGGACTGGGCGGCGGTCATATTCTAGTCTTAATCTTATCTTATCTTATCTTAGTTTCTTACAATGGCACCTTGATGCACCAGCCTGTTTTCCAGACATCCAAGGTCTTTGAATACAACAGTGTCTTTTACTATGTAAGGTGTCCGCATCACGAATGTAGAGGGGGAGAGAATTCCACAAGAGAGGTGCCCGGTAGCAGAAAGCTCTTCCTCCTATTGTAGATTTTGATATTCTCTGGGTTACAAGGAGATCAGCATTTTGGGATCTTAGGGGTCTTCCAGGACAGTAAGGGATAAGTAGGTCTTGTTGGGCCATATATATGTTGGGCCAAGGCCATTGAGGGCTTTATAAGTTAGAAGGAGTATTTTAAAGTCAATTCTACTTTTGACAGGGAGCCAGTGTAGGGACGCGAGAATAGGAGAGATATGTTCATATTATTTAGTCCTAGTGAGTGTACGGGCAGCAGCATTTTGTATTAGCTGTAGGTTTTTAATACAGGCATTACTACACCCGGAGAACAGAGCATTACAATAATCAAGCCTAGAGGTAACAAATGCATGTATTAATTTTTCAGCATCCTCAAAGGACAGGAAGTTTCTAACCTTAGCAATATTTTGAAGGTGAAAAAAGGATGTGCTTAACTTGTGGGCTAAACGAGAGTGAAAGGCTGCTAAGAAAGTTTTGGTGGTGAGGAGATATGTCATTTTTCTGTTTAAGGCCTATCATCATAATTTCAGTTGTATCTGAGCTTAAGCATAGGAAGTTATTAGACATCCAGGTTTTAATGTCTCCGAGACAAGCATCAAGTTTGGATAGTGGCGTAGAGTCATTAGGCTTCATGGAGAGATATAGCTGGGTGTCATCTGCATAGGAAAGGAAACTAATGCCATGTTTTCTTATGATTGACCCCAAGGGTAGCATTTAGAGAGAGAATAATAAGAGGCCTAGCACTGAGCCTTGGGGTACACCGTATTTAACCTTGGTGTGGCATGATGATTCATTATGAGCATGTACAAACTGGTGCCGATCAGAGAGGTAGGATTTGAACCAGGCTAGTGCAGAATCTTTGATGCCTATCATGTGTTCGAGTCTGTGTAGTAAAATGTCATGATCAATAGTGTCAAAGGCAGGACTAAGATCTTATCTTATTGTGGTGTTTTTTCTCACAAACAAAGGATAAGGTGGTACCTAAGAAGGTTATAGTATGTTCACATTTTGTTCATAACAAGGCCTGAGTAGGCCTCTGTGTTCACATGTTGGGGTGTTCAAAGTAACATCCTGTACAGACCATATAAGGATTTACATTATTTGAAAAGAACATGAACTGTCCGGTTTGATAAGGGGGAACAAGGAGACCATTACATGAAGACCTTGAGAGAAGGAAGTGAAGGGGGATTGAGACAGGCTCCCATTGTACCAAGAAGAAGAAGATTTAACACCTGCAAAAGCGAGGCCTAATGCTCTCATGTTACACAAAGAAGAGGTTTCAGTATGGTCCTAGTGGATCACTCAATCTAAACATGTTAAAGTTCCATATAATGGGGTATTCAGTACCACTAAGTACCATGTTTAAGGTATGATCTTGGTATGTTACTATGCCTTAGGAAAATCCTGAAGACACTGGGCATATGATTTATGTCTCAATTATATCCTGGCACCACTGGGTGTCATACCACAGAGTGTCCTATTACATATTACGACTTTTTGTTCATTTAACCATCCTCAATTATATATGAGTGTTTTAACCTAATGGGAGAAGGAATGGGTGTCTGGCTAAGTCAAGGAACTGAGAAAACAAAGCACATGAATTATAGTTCAGAGAAATACCAACGAGAGGCCCCAACCAGAGAAATTTTAATAGGAGGAGAACTTTCACTCTCAGAACACTTCCGGTGGGGTACTGCACGTTAGGGGCGCTCGCGGGCGAATCCAGAATGAATGGGGTTTAATGGAGCTGCACCACAAAGGGGCGCTCGCAGGCGAGTCCAGAATGAATGGGGTTTAATGGAGCTGCACCACAAATTCCTACATTTCTTTGGATATCATTTTTTGTCTTAAAATTGGAATAATGTTTACGATGCAGGAGGCAAAGACTCTATAAATCATTGAGGAACGAAATTTTTAGGCGTTTTCGTTTCCCACGCAGCACGCACTCATTGGCCGATTAGCAGAATGCTAGCATGGCACAGGCAAAACTGGCTTACATTCTGAAAAACTGAAACGGTATGAGTGTTTGTTTATTTCACTTTTGATTGATAATCCATATCCATCTTGCGAAAAATAAAATTAAATCTGAGGGTTTCAGTCGTTAAATAGGTGAAAACAATACATTTAGCCATGTAGCTCCATAGGACCCCATGTATTTTGGACTCGCCGCGATCGCCCTCTAGGTGAACTGCAGCCAAATTCTGTATGTATGGGATTAATAAAGAGTGGGGAGGCTCTCCGGAAACGGGCTCTGCCCCAACTAAACACCTGCAAGGTCACAGGGGAACTGGGAGACTTCGGTGTAAATCAAAAATAAATGATGTCAAAACGGGCATACATGGCGGGAGAAAATTCAGAGAAGCTCAACGAAGCGGACCAGACACTCTGCTTCCCCCGGTGACATTGTGTATGTAAATAAAGTTAACTTCAGCATCATTCCATGGTGTGGACTTCAGTTGTTTTAAAGAACTCTGCAGTCCAGAAAAACCACAACATTATCTTATCTTATCTTAGTTTCTCACAATGGCACCTTGATGCACCAGCCTGTTTTCCAGACATCCAAGGTATTTGTATACAATAGTGTCTTTTACTATTTAGGGTCTTTGACTATTTAAGGGTCAAAGACGAATAGGGTGTTCCAAGTACCAAAAAAATAAAATAGTTAACTTATATAGTTTTTTATTTAATATTGTGCACAAAATTTCTGGCCTCAGAATTTGGCTTATTTGCTATTTTTAGCACATCAAAATGTCATTCAGTGCAACGACTGATTAATGAAAAAAATAAACCCATAATAAACAATCTACTACTGTTCCTACACATTTTCCAGTTATCCCAGTGATTAGCCAAAGTTAACATTGACCTTATCTAAAAGACATTTCTACACATAATCATATTTAAATGTTAATAATCTTGTTTACAAAAGTAACTGCAATATTATGTTTTCTGCATTGTACTGAATGACATTCAGTTTTGTTTTTTAATGTACTATATCAGTAAAAAGACTGTTTTATCAAATAATATTGAAATACAATGACCTTGTGTCTGTGTTGAAGGGTCCCCAGGGGTCTTCCTCTCATGATGCAATTGGTCACATGACTGCAGTAACTTGATCTCATTTCAAAATAAGGGTCTTTTTTAATGTTGTACTGGAAACATAGGGACTGAAAGTTCCTTGAATATTATTCATATTAAAAAACACATCTGATGGAATGTCATTTAATATGTCACACATGACATTTGTAGCCTGGCTCCGCCTTCCTCTCGTACATTCATAATGTACAGAGTCTGGAACTTCTGAATTGACATTTGTTTACACGCAAGAGGGCGCTACACTGTGTTATTCAACCAACTGGAGAAAGTAGGGATAACCTTCAGCCCTCCCTCTGTTTGCTGCTGGTTCGCTGATTGGACCTGCGGATTTTTGCAGGAGAAAACCCGCAAATATACCGAAGGCCCAGACGACGTACTGAAGGGAAATGGAAATTGAGCGGAAGTACGTAGGAAGGCGGAGCCAGGCTATGACATTTGTACAATTATGCAGTAAATTTTAAGTTTAACTTTAGATTAATTGATTTTGTTCTTAATGTTTTATTCCTTGAAGAGGTAGGAGGACAGTTGCGCTGAATGACATTTTGGGGGTTTCAATGCTTATATTTTTTAAATCATACATTTTCTGTAAAAATTACTTTAGGTTTCAGTAAACAGGTACAAATGGAGTAGATTGAAGGTATATCCACTTATATTCATATATTTTTATAATATTTATCAAGTGTGGACACTAAAAAGTTACGTCTTGTCTTTGACCCTTAACTGTCTATTGCGTGTCTTTGTATACAATAGTGTCTTTTACTGTTTAGTGTCTTTTACTATTTAGTGTCTTTTACTATTTAGCTAACTATTCCGTCTTTTTTTTATATCAGTTAAGCTGACACTCAGTGTTTTTTGGACACATTGTCCTGTCTCGAGAGCTGACACGCCTTTTACCAACCAGATGAGTCTTGGTGACAAATAAAGGACAGAAAAATAAACATAAATAGAACAACAATGATTTATTGATCTGGTTTATGATGCTGATTTATTGATCCGTGACAGTCATTCACTAAGCAAGTTCACACGACCCTGCATTAGCAATCAAACCAATGTCATGCAATCAATATTAAAACTGTGTAGAGGAGGATGTTGATGCATCTTATTCGACCTTAACTAACTCAGATTCAGTGGTTTTTACAGCCACTGTAGTGTAAGCCACACCATTGTATTGTCCGGTGGACGGGAAGACCAGCTCGCTGCCATTCATGCATGTGATTTTCACAGTGGCCGAGTAGGCGAGGTCGATTTCCGCTCTGCCCACTGACACCTCAACACTCACTTTCTTTCCTGCTGGGACCTTCACTTTGACCGCATCTGATTCTGTTATGGTCTCTTCTTTGGTCATTGAGGAGGTCTGCTCCGCTCCCAAGGTCAAGCTAATCCCTGCAGATGCCGTGCCCAGCCCCGGTATCCCTGCTTTAACAGACATGCTGACGGTGGACTCAATCTTAAAGGTGGTGCTCCAGGTGGTAGACTTGGTCACAGATCTGCTGTAGTCGCATGTATGTTCTTGATCCGTAGTAGTGTCGTTGGCAAAAGACACCGATTTTATATATTCCTTCTGTACCTACATTAAACAACCACACACAGACACAGAAAAGATGCATATTGTTCAGGCAACACAAAACATAATACTTAACAACCAGTACAGAAAATATCAACTTATTATTAAAGTGATAAAGCAAATGAGAAAAAAAGACATTACTGTCAGCCCCATGTCACATTATGATGTTAATACGGAGGACAGGACTCACTTTACAGTAGTGATACGCTGTAGCAACACTCACCTGAGGGGTGTATGTGGCCAGGCTGGGGTAGGTCATGTCGGTTAGCACAGACGACTTGATGGCATTGATGAAGAGGAATCCCATACAGTCGATGTCTGAACCAGCCCTCCCCACCAACCCCAGGCAGACTCCAGACCCTACATCGATAGAGTACTCGGTCTTCCGCTCCCAGGAAGTCATGCTAGCGAAGAACTCCCCTCCGGAACTGGTGAAGAAATGAATGGCGCCCAGACGTGTCCCGGCACCGTTCCCCCACAGGGACAGCTTGGTGATGCGCTCGCCAAGTTTGAACGTATACTCTTTGAAAGTGTGCGCATTTCCATAGGTCTCCACACGCCCGTCGCTCAGTTCTGCCCGCACAGCTTTGATCTGCCAGCCGGCCTCTGCCACCCCAATCTTCTTGAGAGTGGCACCATTGCCACGGCCAGTGAAATCAAATGCACTGCCTCCTCGTCCACCAATGATATACAGTGCAGTTGCCATGTTCAATAACCTGAAACAGAAATGTGCATCAATAGATTCATGCATCCTCCAAATGCTCCACAAAAGTGCAGACATTTGCAGCTGTAAAAGGCAATCAAAGAACAAGCATCTGTCGTCTTACAGCTGGGGTAGGTCTCTCCTGTAGGTCTCTACTCACCTTCCTGATGCCCCAGAAACAAACTGACCAAGAGAGCAGTGGCAGCTTGGGTTCTGTAATATGGAGGTTCTCCTCTAGATGTGACTGGTCAGGTTTCAACAACTGATGTATATATATAACAAACAGGTTCCTTGTATGTCCCAACTTCTTTAGAATTGGGGTTGGGCACAAGTGGATGTTGCAATCACATAGACAGTTTAGTCTTTTTTATGTCAGTTTAGCTGACACTGTGTTTTTTGGACACTGTCCTCTCTGGAGAGCTGACACGCCTTTTACCAACCAGATGAGTCTTGGTGACAAATAAAGGACAGAAAAATAAACATAAATAGAACAACAATGATTTATTGATCTGGTTTATGATGCTGATTTATTGATCCGTGACAGTCATTCACTAAGCAAGTTCACACGACCCTGCATTAGCAATCAAACCAATGTCATGCAATCAATATTAAAACTGTGTAGAGGAGGATGTTGATGCATCTTATTCGACCTTAACTAACTCAGATTCAGTGGTTTTTACAGCCACTGTAGTGTAAGCCACACCATTGTATTGTCCGGTGGACGGGAAGACCAGCTCGCTGCCATTCATGCATGTGATTTTCACAGTGGCCGAGTAGGCGAGGTCGATTTCCGCTCTGCCCGCTGACACCTCAACCCTCACTTTCTTTCCTGCCGGGACCTTCACTTTGACCACATCTGTTATGGTCTCTTCTTTGGTCATTGAGGAGGACTGCTCCGCTCCCACGGTCAAGCTATACCCTGCAGATACAGAGGCCAGCTCCGGTCCCCCTGCTGTAACAGACGTGCTGACGGTGAACTCAATCTTCAACCTCATTTAAACATTGGACGTTGGCCTGCAACATGCATTTAGTTTTTTTTTAATCACTGAACTTTTTGTCTTATTTGGGACTCATGTCCCCTCATGCACACACACGCACAGACACATGTAACGGAGGCCAACTAGCCAGGGCTAGCTGGCGGCAGTATGTGTAAATCCTCACATCCCTAACCTTAAGAACGCTTCTAACCGCTGAGTTGGAAGCCTGGGCTTTTCGGCTCAGTGGTTAGAGCGTTCGCCTCCCATGCCGTGGGTTTGTTGTAGTTGACGAGGTGGCGGGTTCGAGCCCTGTGTGCGGTCGATCCGACCTCAGCTACACACACACACACACACACATTCATTAATCTTGTCATGCACACACACACCCATACACACCAGAATTTCACAACATTCACTGATATTGTTAAACTTAAATTGCTTAATGTTAAATTTCTATGTTCTATGTCCCAACTTTGGAATTGGGGTTGCACAAGTGGATGTTGCAATCACATAGACATGTCCCCTCATGCACACACACGCACTGTGATGGCCACAGCTGTGGCCACCCAACCATAAATGTCGGTAACCTTCCGCACTCACACATTAGTTTCTATAGTTACGTTTTTTGGTATTTTGTTTATACACATTATACATTTAATTAAGTGATTAGTCTATATTGGTTTAGTAGCGATTGGTTTTGTCCTACAACTCTTTGAGTTGTAGGACAAATGATATATCAAAATGTGCGTCTTCATCGGGATCGGTGTGCTATTGATTTTTCTTAAAATAATACAGCGACATATTTCCCATAGAGAATGAATGGGAGGAGGTAAAAAAACGAAGACTTTTCCAATAGCCCCGCAGTATATGACTCGGCTGAAACACAGGCGGACGCGCTGTATTTATCAAAGCTAGTCGTCGTGCTCAGGCTACAAACACACTGCTGTAGCGTCCGAGTTGGGGCTTTCTTAAGAACACACAATGAGAAGTAATACTCTTTGAATGAGACTGAAACTCTCCGTTTAATGGCGCATAATCACTCCTCGCTAGAACAACATTACCTCCTCACTGGAACCACACACACATCACCCGCCAATCACCATGGCAACTCCATAAACAAATCCCATTTACACTAGTCAATAGTGTCAAAGGCAGGACTAAGATCTTATCTTATTGTGGTGTTTTTTCTCACAAACAAAGGATAAGGTGGTAC
>JAOPJH010072147.1:0-10468 GCA_027122575.1 Merluccius polylepis
ACACACACACACACACACACACACACACACACACACACACACACACACACACACACACACACACACGCACACACTCCAGCCACTGTTCCACAAGCTATACCTTGAACTTGTACGCCTTTTTCCGTGTAAATGTCGAGGTGCTCAGAGACATTGGGTGCCATTAGAAGCTGATGGTAGGAAAAAGGCCCCGTAATGGATGAGCACAGCAAGGTCCAGTTTCCATCTTGGGCCCTAGAGGACTGCTTTCTTCCTGATCCACTTTCACTCTTAGACCATTATCATGGGATAAGTGGAGCCAGTTCAATACTGGACATTACTGGGGCGCCCCGATAAGACACTTACAGAGAATCGAGAGGGGAGTGCTGTCGTGTGTATGTGTTCTGATGTTTTGAGGGGATAATGCACACTATAGATAGCCTTCCCCGAATGTTTTGTCGAAAACACACACGTGTGCATAGTTGTTTTGTGAAAGACTTGCTGGTGCAATCATTCTGGCTCTATTATTAGTCAACACATACTGACTGGTTAATGAATCCTTCATTATGTGTTCTTATTGGCGACAAGACGACCAACAACATATCATGTGTCCACCGCATCCATTCATCGCATTCCCTATTATATGTTAAAACCAAATGTGTATCTAGCCTGCTTGGTTTTGAGACTGCGTCGCATAGTCTGAGACGCGTAGACAGGAAACTCTTTTTTTTAATCTGTGCTCTGACGGGTGATGACGATCTCGTTGTCTGGTGATGACCAACAAGGATGTGGTGAGAGGTGTGTGTGTGTGTGTGTGTGTGTGTGTGTCTACTACAGTACATGTCAGTACATGTTGTGATAGTACATGGTGTGAACGTTTCCGACCCCTTCATCTGGTGACTAAATGTGTAGGTATTCAGCAAAGTCCTCCATTTAGGAATCAAACAACTCACCATCTCCTGCGGCGTATTAATGTATTACTCTGGACTTCACCAAGAGGACGGTCTGTTTATTTTATTTCAGGCTTCATGAGGCCAGGAATGTTTCCTCGTTCCTTTTCAGGTTTATCAAGCTGTCATGTCTTCAGGCAGGAGCATACAAACACGATGTTGTTACTGTGAATGTGGACAAGCAAGTCACTCAAACCTCAAACTTGCAAAGGCAGTTACAGAATGAGGTTAGTTTGATGCTTTTCTTCCCGTTGCGCTTTCATTGCTCAATTTCAGTTGTGAAACTGACTGTGTACCTCGGTAAAGGAAAGAGGAAGGGTTATTGTCTATATCTGTGGGTATTTTGTGCTGTTTTTTGTGCTGTATTTTGTGCTGTTGCAGTAAAGATCTATACTGTATGTGTATAGAAACCAAGGGTCACATTTGAGTTTGCCTCATTATATCTTAACACCCCTTTAATAAAATGTGTCTGAAAGTAATTGTTTTCTCTTTTCTCTTCTGTCGATGGCGATGGCGCAGAGCCTGGCCCGGAAACCAGGACTGACGCCTTGTTTTTACCGTTTCATTACGGAGATATTCTGCCCAAGAGAGACTCATTTGCGCGAGTGGGTGAAGCTTTCGGAAGGGGATTTTACTTTCTACAGTGGCCAGCTGACACGGTGTTGATTTGAAACCTTTACAGACACTTTTTTTTTTTTTTTTTTTACAGTTTACTACTGCTGGCCAAGTTTGTGTTCAGCAATTACGCGCATCCCAGATCCCGCCTATACAGCAACATCGAGACAAATATTACACAAAAGAAAGTGAAACGCCCGTTCACCTAGTTTTGAGCTTATCTGCAGATATATCTTTAGCTGCTTCCACTCCCTTTTGCTGGTGGTGTGTGTAAGCCCGTGTGTATACTCGTGCACATGTAGGAAAACCCATACTCCTTCAAACGAGATGAGTAGCATATCAATTGCATGACCTGATCTCACCTCGTCACTAATGGCAGAAAATCACTCAAATGGATTTGAGAAGAAAATAAGATTAGAAACAGCGAAGAAGCGAAGCCGGATTAGGAGGAAACCAATGAAAATTAGTCATTGATAAGAATGCAAATAATCGATTTAGAAATCTGTTCAGTTTCCTTGGGAACAGTACACTTCAACACCCCACATTAAGAGCTTCTGTGGGCTTTTGAGAAGTAAACCACTTGAGATGTAGGTGAACAGAAGATATGTCAATTCTCATATATACCGACGGGCTTGACCGGCACAGTATCTGGCATTTAACTTCTATTCATTTGAATGTACTTGTCAATTTATAATAACTATAATAACTAATAATAAGGTTGTCAACATGCCAACATTGAGAAACATGCTACTAACACTACTCATGTGCTCCACCAACCACCATGTACTGTTCACCCCTTTATTGTTTTGTTGGTTTTCATGGAAAGAAGCATGCACTACAGTTTCACTAGCACTGTAATTAATAACCTGTCTGACTTGATCTACAACCACAGCCTTTATAATTACAATACCCCTGTGGAAGATTCTTCTAACTTAATAAATAATAAAACATTGGATGTCATCTCCAATAAAAAAAATGTGCATATGCAAATAACATTGATCTGAACATTGATTGATGCAGCGACCTTTGACCTTTTTTTTCAATCTCTTTTGTGTCGAGTGCAACTGAGAAATGTCTAAACAATACCAAAGGATTTCCCCGCTATGTGAACTCATGAATCAATGGGTCTGGATCAAAGTTGTCTGTTCTCAAAGCCAGCAGACAACAATGGTTGTATTGGCAGACAGAACAATGTTCCCAGCCACTGTGGCTTGTTGTTAAAGTCCCTGGTCACCCAAATTGATGATTGACTTAAATTTAGATTTGTTTTAGTGTAGTTGGCATCCACTGTGCGTATAGTCAAAAGGATAAATGTCCAGTCAATCTGTAAATGCATATAAAAAAGAAAAGCCTAAATCCGTAACTGGATGTTATTAAGGCGGGATATCTACAATTAGGAGTGACCTCAGACCTAATTGGCCAACAGCAAACATAACTTAAAATCACACAGCTGGCTAAATAGACCATCATCATAGGATAAACACGTGTCACTTAAAAGTGTCACTCATAAAACTAAAATAGACTTTGATCATTTTGTTTTGTACATTGTGAAGCAATTAACAAAACATGTTGATTTCCTTGTAGATTTTAGCAAACCATTCATATTTGATTCTGACTGTAGCATACATACCAGTACTAAGACGCTGTGTTTCAATATAGCGTCTACTTAGCAACACTTCAACATGACAGGGCAGAGGGAATACTTCCAACATAAACAGTGTCATTGTTTCACGCCCAGATTTACTTCTAGTTCAATTTCAGGACAGATAAATACACAAAAAATAAAAGTTTGTCTAGGACAATTGGCGTCTATTGATTCAGAGTCCCAGTGGAAATTACCGCATATAAGAAGATAACTGGATAGCTAAGAGGATTGTTTGCCATTCGGCCAGTGAGAGTGAGAGAGACATCTCAGATGACTTATTGGCCGCCACTGATTATCTGAGCCGTATATGTCTCAAATAGACCACACGTATACACTATGAATTATGAGCAAGATACCATCCACTATGGTGCAGTCAACCAAAACACTCCTACTGACACTAACTTCACTTGAAGTATTCTGAAGACTGAACTGAACACGCACGCAGGGGTCTTTTTAGGACTTAGAAACATCTGGCGCTGAGCCCAATACATCTGGGCCTTTTTTTCCCCCTGACATTTCAACATCTTCAAGCAACATTTTCAAGCAATTTGTGGTTGAGATGTCACACCGCCTTGGAAATCGTACATGATTATGGGCATAATTACATGATTACTTACATGAGCACTTGCATGATTGCACTTCTAATCTACCTACACAGAGTAAACAATAAAACTGGGCCACAGTTTACAACAAAATCGTCCCACTAATATCTCACTCAGGCTTCAACTTCACTCTCTCTTAACCAAACTCTCCCCCTCTCTTTACCTTGTCCCCTTGTAACCTATGACCCCTGCTCTGCAACACATCACACCGGCTGTGCTACCCGCTGGAAAACCATTCAATCAACATAATGATGACATTCTCTGTCTAACGAGCATCTTTCCCATTGTTTCCTTTTAAATGTCGATGTTCTGAAGAGAAATTAACCATTGCACGTATTTAATACATATATATAACGTATTATGTTTAGTTGCATAAAACATTACTAGTTCAGTTTTTTCGTTATTTTCATGTATTTTCTTGTCCACTGGGGGGCATTTTTGTGGACGCTGTCTTGAAGCGTTCGTCTTCACTCCATTTTTGTTATGCTGCCTTGTTCTTTTATTGGTGAAAACCATGTGTGCATTGAAACATGCGTTTGTACCATGGAGTATAACAGCCCTGGGACTTTTAACTATACACGTATCACTCCGCTGTACAGCTGCTCTGACAACCATTCATTTCATCGACGATCGTTATCTATCTATATATTCTTATTTCACTGGTTGCACAATAAATGGAAACATACAGATAAAAGAAGATAAAAGAAGCTGGCCTGCGGGGACGCATACACCCACACAAAGAAGCACGGTAGTGGGCAGGAAAATGTTGATGCGTTGCTTGGCAACAGTCTATTCCCAGTCCAGTTGAGGAACCATGTGTGTTGGTGGAGCCAAATAAAGGATTAACTAAACAAACCATCATCTGCTGTCGCTTATTACTGTCAACTAATAAATGTAGAACTGTTGTATAAAAGCAATATCACACGAGAGGAAGTGCTGTTATACTGAATATCAACTGTGGTCGTAGGTAGGAGGCCGAAAAAACTTCTTCTCTGCAAATATTAATTAACATTCGGGGCTTCAGGGCTAATGACGCCGCGGCAAGCAAGCATGCATACTGTCAGGATATTGCAATCAACAATGTTGTAAAATATTTTCAGAACTTTCTATTACAGTTAACACATGTACATTTTTATAGTTCGTTATTTAAACCGATAGTTAAATGGTGATATTTAAAGCTAAAATTATGTAGTTCATATCTACATAAATAAATGTACATAAGTTGGCTATAGCACCACTACAATTAAACAGTGATCCACTTTTAACACCACGTTTAACACTCAATTAGCTGTCAATAATACAATGGAGAAAAGGGACATGAAAAGCTATGCAGTCAAAACAGATTGATTCAAATCCAATAACTAAATACAAACATCCAGTCCATCAACATAAGCTGTTGTTCCAGTGACATTGCATGTTATTGTAGCAACTACTGGCTTCAAACCGCCCTCAGAGGATTAGCTTCAGAGGTTCCCATAGTGGATTCCTATTCTGATGTAACTCAAAAGTCAAGCAACACATTTCTCAACGCATCACTTCAAACAGATATTGATTCACTCGTGTTGACTCAGGTCTCTAAGGTCTCTTTCTGTAAGGGGTCCAACTTGGTTTAGGCGTGGTGGGTGGGTATTTCCAGAGTTGGATCACGCATGGTTCCAATTATCCGAGGGAATTGTTTAGTGTTTTTTGTCCCTGCCTGGAAGTGTTGTACAGGCGGAACGTGTTCGGATCAGAGACCAGGGTGCTTGGATCATAGACCAGGATGTTCGGATCAGAGACCAGGATGTTTGGATCATAGACCAGGGTGCTTGGATCATAGACCAGGATGTTCGGATCAGAGACCAGGGTGCTTGGATCATAGACCAGGGTGCTTGGATCATAGACCAGGGTGCTTGGATCATAGACCAGGGTGCTTGGATCAGAGACCAGGGATCTTGGATCAGAGACCAGGGTGCTTGGATCAGAGACCAGGGATCTTGGATCAGAGACCAGGGTGCTTGGATCATAGACCAGGGTGCTTGGATCAGAGACCAGGATGTTTGGATCATAGACCAGGGTGCTTGGATCAGAGACCAGGGTGTTTGGATCATAGACCAGGGTGCTTGGATCAGAGACCAGGGTGCTTGGATCAGAGACCAGGGTGTTTGGATCATAGACCAGGGCACTTGGAATGACGGATGTGGGAAGACGGCATCTGTCTCTCGTGTTCGAAACATCATGCGTTGAGATTTCCATTCATGATACGAGGAAAATAAGTTCACTGACTCACACAAATTACGTCACCACCCAAACACACCCAAACACATTGTAACCACCAAAAAGTACCAGGCCCTTGCACTTTCACCCACTAAAACATGTAATTCACACTTATTTTCTCTCCACATCTAATATATATATTAATATATGCCATTCAGTGGATGCTTCAAAAACATCTATATGTAATGTATGTGGCCCAGCCATGCACCATTATGTTAGCGAGTGAATAATTGAACAATAGAGAGTAAATAAATATAAATAAGTAAAAAGTTGTGAGTTGGCCAAAGAGAACTAATTAAGAAAAGCCTTAAGGGATTTTGCCATTGGTGGAAGTTAATAATTACTAACAGTAGCAGCACTTCATATATGTGACCCACCGCCCATTATGTGCAAATAATTTCCCCACAATCCAGTGTGGTAACATGGGAGTATCAACAATGATGAAACAAAACCAGGACTAGCCAGTATTGTTTCACATCAAGAGGTCAGACAGCATGTTTTACAATACGCCTAGTACAAATTTGGTTTGTGTGTAGTTTATCATTTAAACTACAAAATAATTGAAAAATGGCTTCAACTGTTGGTATTTTCATCAATGCTTATCTAAGTGTTTTCTTTCCCTATCTCGCTCTCTCATTCCTATCGCTATCTCGCCCTTTCTATGTCTTAATTGCTCCACGTATGCTCTCTCTCCGGTCTCGTATCTCGTCGATATGGAAGAAGAAGAACGTCACAATATTTCATCTTGAAGGCCATCACAATAACCTTTTGGGGTCTTTTTCCCCTCCAGGTGAAAGCCGTGTTGAGAATCAATACAGAGTAGAAAATGCTGCGCGCGCGAGACACAACAAAACCGTTTAGACTGCTGTTAACTCATGGACAAAGCCACTACTGTAACTAACGCCAGCCACAGAGCTAAATGCTCTCATGTGTGTATGTTAAAGTGTGTGTGTGTGTGTCTGTGTCTGTGTGTGTGTGCTCATGTATCGTTTTTCTATCTTTGACAGGTGCATGCGGGGGGAACCATGTGGCGCCATTCAAACACGAAGTGCTGGGCACTCATCTCTACGGCTGGCGCGGTGCAGGACCGCCGAGCCTCCACCACCCCTGCCAACCTTCCCACTTCCTATTTCCATATTGCTTGTACCGTGCTGGCACACAACCAAATCATGGTCATTGCTCAGGTGTCGCTTAATAATAATAAGAATAAGAATAAGAATAAGAATATTATAAGAATAATAAGATTACGTGAAGAGATTACCGTTCATGCCTACACCTTACACTTCACTTTACCACACAGGGTTGATGTCTGGACGGCTTCAAAGAGAGAAGACTCACTGCTTCACCTCACACATCATCATCATCATCATCATCATCATCATCATCATCATCATCATCATCATCATCATCATCATCATCATCATCATCATCGCTGTGCTCTTCATCTCGAGTGCTGAGCAGTGGAAGGCTGTCGGTCGAGGCTCATGAGCAAGGGATAATCCACGACTAGGTGTGGTTATGGGAAAGAAAATGCACAAGGGGTGGGGCTAAGGGGTTTCACCTCCACCAAGTGCATTATTTTTCAATAACAGCCTACCTAGGAGTGAATTATCCCGCCTGTACCACGGCCACATGCGAATCATTCAAATATACGGGTGTCTATTCATATTTCTGGCCGATTGTGTCTCAAATAATTTTAGTTTGCACGGTTTGTTGTGCTCTTTGACAACACAATTGGTGTTTAAATGATGACTAATGCTTTGAATGCAATCAGTGAACATGAGATTCATATGGAAGGCAGATGTTGCCTTACTTCTCCGGTAAACAGAGCAGATCTTAGTAATGTGCCTTCAGCAACGGAAAAGCTTTCTAAACGTAGTCTGGGTCCCGTCAGCCAGACTACTTAATAGACTACGTGAGATTTGAAAAATAGAATAAATATGGCACATTTACACATTTATACACATTTATAACTGTCAACTTGGACCGGCCATGGTATAAGCGGGATACTCCACTCTTCGTCGTGAATTATCCCTTACATGTGCTTCGTTAGCTCCAGCTTGTTGCAACTAAGGTATTTGCTGGAAAACATTTTAGCTAAATATGGACATATTGAGCAACTCCAACCGCAATCTTGCATTAGTTTTGAACGTGGTGATCAGACTCTAGCCGTGCTGTTATCTGAAAACAATGCACGCCTGCTATCACCACTATTCTCTCTGGCCGTGGTATGAGGATTCCCCCCCGCCTGAAGCACCACCACAGGTACGATAACCCACACAAAAGGGCCTGGGCTCATTCATCAACATCCCCCGCTCTGTAATACCCCGCCGGCGTCCAGTGACATTTTCCAAGCACCGCCACGGACAATAGAGAAGGCTGTGTGGTTGGGCTCATGGCCAACCACCACACCCTGCCGCTCGTTTTACACCCCGTTCTCCTGCCGCCTCCCGCCCAACTCCAGGTCACCACCACCCTGTCTTCCATGATCTCTTTCTATGGACCAATGTACTTATTGTAAGTCGCTTTGGATAAAAGCATCTGCTAAATGCTCGAAATGAAAATGCAAATGAAATGATCTGCCGTACAAGCACTTTCTTGCGGACAACACAAACACAGACAGAATATATATATATATATATATATATATATATATATACACACACATGCTGGGGGTCAACAGTGTGACGTTTACATGACACATTTACCATCTAACCCACTCCTACAGCGATCAAAGCAAAGACATTTTATCTCCCACAAACAGGTCAATGTGGGCCATACTGATGACGGCACAAGACATACGATTTATACCCAGTGGACTATAATTGCTAAAAATCACTCAGTAATTATAGAAAACCACTCAGTAAACCCAGAACGTCAATAAAACAAGTTATAGGCAAAACAGTGATGGTCCTGCTGAGTACCAATGAAAGGGGCTGTGGGTCATCACCAAGATCTATATCCGCCTGTATCCACAAACAGGGACAATGCTGTGTTGTATGGGGGATGGGTGACAACAGCAAAAAGCGGAGGAGAGACAGACAAGAGGGTCTGATGGATGTGCTGTTGGTTTTTCTCTCTGCAAACAAATCCACATCAGATCGCAGACAAAGCAGACCGTGCAGCCACAGAAGAACACCCAAACCAGCATGGCAAATGGACTCCAGCACATCACATGTTGACCTATTATCCCTTGTGGCAGTCTACCCCTGCCACACACCAACTTAGTGGCTTTTGCTGGGGCCCTCCGACACAGGTAGATGTTGATTTGAAGATGCATTTTTTGGAGATGGCGAGATGACATATGCCGAGCAGATGTAACATGCTGCCATGACAGAGGCACTCTCTCTCTCTCTCGCTCTCGTGTGTGTGGTGACTGCTAGTTTATCCTGGGTGCCATGATTGCTAATGCACTACAAGTGTGCAGCCCCACCCAGCCCCAGAGTCAAATCAGTCTGACTCAGGTGAGGCTGGAAACCAGCTATCAATAACACACACTCTACACACGCTCCACATCCCTCTTTTCCTTTTTCTTGAATTAATGGTTTCTCAGCACCAGGCACACAAACATCCTAGGGATCCAAGCAATTGGATGGTGATGGTGATTCATGGTGGTGATTTCAGACTCATGCTTGGGAAGGCCAACTGGACAACATGTTTTCATTTAGAACGGCCACAGTAAAAATATTTGATATCAGTCCGGAGAGAATGCATTTTTTTAGTATACCAAAAATAGTCTTCATTGTACATCAGTCAACAGATCAGGCTGAAGTTAGGACATTCATAGCTTTGATTCAAATGTTATGTGACAAACTGGGAAAACATGTTTGGACAAATGAATGCATTCCAATAATATGGAATCCAATTCCTAATTTGACCGAACAAATGAAAGACAGCCACATTATTATTTTTACTTGCAATACAATATGTTTATGTACCAAATGGATAATACCATCACAAATCAATTGTACTGGATCAAACTAACCACATCTCTTGCACTGCTAAACACACATCCACTAAAATACTCTCTCCTTTCCCACGGAATAGGAACACAGCAACAGCCTGAAGATCAATTGCTTTATGCTCTTCCTACCTTTGATTACCATGTGTGTTTAGGCCATGAGATGGAAGCTAATGAAAGATATTGTAAAAATTAATTTATGGTGGATCATCACTCAAGGCCGGGGTTATATAATGACTGTATAGTGAAATGCCTGGGAAGCTAGTAACACACCACCAGGGTTTTTTTTTATTTGTGGCATAACAGGTTGCTTATACTGTGAGCAGCGGAACCTGAAGTTAAAATGTGACTATGTTGAAATGATTCAAGATAGTCAGATACAGTAGCTGTGTGTGTGTGTGTGTGTGTGTGTGTGTGTGTATGTGTGTGTGTGTGTGTGTGTGTGTGTGTGTGTGTGTGTGTG
>JAOPJH010072250.1:0-10438 GCA_027122575.1 Merluccius polylepis
ACACACACACACACACACACACACACACACACACACACACACAGTTGTGTGCACATTGGCAAATCAGTTTGAGCTCTATCAAGTTGCATGGACTTCAGTTGTAGATTGCATTTTCCAAGTCTCAGCACAGACTCTTCATAAGAACCTAAACATGGCTTGAACCGGATCACTGCCGATCCAAGATTGAAGCGACGGTCTATAAACCTGTTCCTCTCCAGTTTTGGGATTGGGGCACACGGGCGATGCCCTGTGTTGAGTCTGCACAATAAAGTGAGGGTTTATATGAAGTAAGAAACTTTAATGTCATCTTTTCTGACCACGGTACCTTGGGCCATTTGACACTCGGATCTTGGATGAGTTGTCCCCGTTTACCGTATGTACCGTATGTACCGTATGTACTGTAAGTACTGTAAGTACTGTATGTACCGAGGCCTCAAGAGCCCTTCTGGTGCCGGCAGACATAGAAACCACCCGGCAGGGCCGCTGTGAGACCGTACTTCACCTCCACTGCTGCTCAGACCCTGCATCTCATTAGGGGCTGAGCCCCCCTAAAGGTCTGATCCTGGAGTCGCCCCTGGCGTATGAACATGTAAATCTACCCACAAATCCTACCGTTTCTCATTTGTGTGCGATTGCGGCAGCGCCGTCTTTGTTTCAGTACCCGTGTGTATCGGGGGTGCAGGCCCGTTCTTTCTGTGTGCAGTGTGTCTTCAGAAACGTGGCAACTGTGGCTTTAGCTAACCAGACGCTAACACCCTAAAGACTCCCGCCGGAGGCAACCATCGCCATGGCGAGAGGCGGCCACGATACGGTGATCACGCCACCGCCCCCCAGACGCACGCGTGATGTCATCGCTTTAGTACAAACAGCCAGCCAGGGGAACCGCTTTAAACGTGCCGAGACTCGAGGGTCAGGAATTAACGGCTGAGGAGGCGACTGGTGACTCCTGCAGGGGAGTCTGGATCCGTACCACACAGTTGTGGGACAAATCGGAGAGAAAAATAGCGACCAGATGTGTGAAATAGTCAAATGTGCAAAACATTGGGGGGGGGGGCGTTTTAACATATTTCCTGAATTTAAAAAAGTAAACCAATTGGAAACCGTCGCCAGAGACCGATCATGTGTGAGATTAGTGTGGCGTGAAGGTGTGAACGGGTCAAAGTAAACAGAAATATATGAAAAATGAAAGACTCGTTATTCTGAGGGGGAGCAACACAAGCTCACAGACAGACAGACAGACAGACACTAAAAGCTGTTCACCCAGGGGTTCAAACCATCAAATGAATGGTGGCGTATGCAGAACCTGAGTGTGTGTGGATGGAGAGGGGGAGAAGGGGGGAGGGATGGGAGGGATGGGAGCGGGGTGGGATGCAGGTAGGATGTGGAGGGAAGCATGGAGGAGGAAAACGAAAATGAAGAGAGAATACGTAATGGGGGAACTTCTCGAAGGGAGGCGAGCGGGATGTGGAAGAAGAATCAACTTTGTTATTGCGCAACGAAATGTGATCCTTGCATTTAACCCTTCGCTAGCACACAGCGCAGAGCCAGGACCGACTCCAGGTCTCCTGCCGAGTGCTTTAGGCTCAAGGGTACCGGCAGGAGTATTAACCCCTGGTGGTTGTCGGTTAGTTTGTGAAATGAAGAATCAAAGATGGGGGGGAAAAAATGACAGGCGAACGCTGGGTGGGGGTGCAGGGGCTGTCTAGTCCGAATGAGTCGGTCTGTAGAAGAATAAGGTAGTAGAAAGTACAAGTACCTCAAATTTAAGTACAGTACTTGAGTAAATGTACTTAGTTACTTTCCGTCATAATCAAATCACACTGTGACCTGAGTCTCTCTTTTTAAAGAACGTATCCAAAATAGGCAGACAAGCAATTTATGAGTAACTGCAACGGGAAGTAAAAGAATGACCGATAACATTAAATATTACACAAAATGTATTTAACCGTTTTTTTGATAGTGACTAAAGAAGGTCCCGGTCCAATCAAAGAGGTGCCAGTCCTGATCTGGGTCAGGTCCCGGATCATGTTGCGGAACAAATGAAGTCTTGGGCCGGATGCAAGCCGAAACCTTGCTTTCCCTGCACTGTGAAATGAGGAACGCTGGGTCTCGCCAAGAGCTTAGATGATCAGTGTGGTCCTCAAGGTATGATTTCCATTCGGCAGCTCGTTTCTTTTCCGCTAATTCAGTGAGACGTTGCGGCGGCTGGTATTTGCTGTCTCTGCTAAATGAGGGGTTGGCTGGAGGACGGTTTTGTTGCTATGCTACCTGGCCTCTATAATTTCTTTAATAAACTTTAGCGAAGCATTTCTGGCTCGACGCCTCCCGTCTCTGTAGATACTGGGAATATCTAAGTGCTCAAATTTAGAAGCAATTTATAAATGTGGTTGAATACAGCCAGGAGTCAAGTCATCCGATATCATAACTTAGCCAACCGTAGCCAACCTATCATGGTTTATATCGTACCATTAGTATTGCCAAGTGGCTTTAAAGTAATATATGCATTACCTGCAAGTATTATATATATATATATATATATATATATATATAAACCTAGCTTGCTTTCACGTTTAATAAATGCACATGATCTGACTCATGTTCATGTCACCATCCCAGCACAAGCAATCAGGTGGCTGGATGGAGGTGACGCCGCTGCAGGGTTTCTGGTTCTGATGGAAGCGCTCGCATCAGAGGCACGCGGCGGGACGTTTGTCTCAATGAAGAGACGATGATGAATGTCTCTTCGTTCATCATCGACGTGACCTATGAGAGCGGGAACCCGACGACGCAGTCAGCGGTAGGAACCAGCAGGGCTGCTGCCTTCGGAGACACGCACTCATGCCTTCATTAACATCAGGGTGACGTCGTTACGATACACTTAGTGCCCAGGGAAACGGTCCCCCATTGTAAATCACGGGGCGAGGACGAGGAGGGATGTGTCCACGATTAACTCTGTCTTTAAGACATCAATCTTCTTCATCTAGAATTTGTGTTCTTCATGCCCCACAAATATATATAAATATATATATATATATATATATATATACCTCATATGGCAAAGACAAAGCGAGGGAGAGAGTGAGCAAGCGAGAAATGATCTTCTCATGGTTCTCAAAGGCTCATGCAGACCACAGCCAAAACGATTTAAATCATATTTCTCTTAAGCATTCATCTCTATTCTCGGTTGGTCGGTTTCCAATTTCAAACGATTCAGTGCTCAAATGGCGCCTAGGCAGGAGCGCTATTGGATTTACGCCACATGAAAGACTTCAGGGAGACGGCGGGCGAGAGAGATGGAGAGACGCAGAGGACCGGACAGCTCATTAGGGCCGACACAATGTGAATGTAAATCTAACTTTGTAGAACAACACGATCCGTTTCTGGTTTTACCCTTCAAGGCTCAAACCGTTTTAGCGGTCTCTGTCTTCTATCAGCGGTCCTCCTCCCAAAAAACACCTTTTAATGAAGCCGTGTGCGTGTGGTCCCGCCGCCAGCGGGCCACAACATGGCGTCTGTGTGCATGTGTGTCCGCCGTGTGTATGTGTGTGTGTGCGTGAGTGTATAATTCATTGTGTGTGTGTGTGTGTGTGTGTAAGCGTGTGTGTATGAGAGAGAATGAGTGAGTATGTAAGAGTGTGTGTTTGCCATTAAGTGTAATAAGTATAAACAAACAAAAGACGAAGTCCAATAGGTATATTTTTATTGTTTCAGTACAGTCAAATACAATTACATTATTATAAATGCATTGAAAACATGACATGGAAACAAAATAAAAATATAACAATAAAATAAAATAAAACAAAACAAATAAAACAAATAAAATAAAACAAAACAAAACAAATAAAATAAAACAATAAAAAGCACAACAGACCTTAGAACACAACAGTGACAACCCTAGACACAGACAGCCCCAGCCAAGGCTTCTGGTCAGGATGCTGTGATCCAGTGGTTCTCAACTGGCGGGTCGGGACCCATGAGTGGGTCGGGTCCCATGAGTGGGTCGGGACCATGAGTGGGTCGGGTCCCATGAGTGGGTCGGGACCATGAGAGGGTTGCGAGGGCATTTTGAGCGTCCCAGAGCATATGCCAAAGTTTAGCCCCAATTGTTGCAGCGTTTTGTGCGCTTCATGTTTTGAACGGCACATGAAGGCATTGTTGATCACTGCAATATTGGTGAATACATTTTTTTTGGGGTGGTGACTTAATGGCAAATGACACATGTGGGTCCTGAGGCCCGACTGGTTGAGAACCGCTGATCTAAGGTCTGAAGGTCCAGTAGCAGCAGAGCAGAGCCTTCAATGAGATTATTCAGTTTTGGTTTAGAGCTACAGCAACTCACAGTTTCACCAAAACTGGAATGTAGAAAATCGTAGAGAAACAACATTGCCCGGTCTGATGAAGGACGATTCCTACTGCGAGATGCAGATGGTCAGGTCAGAATGTGGCGTCCACAGCATGACTCTAGGCATCCCTTTATGGTCACAGTCTGCGCACCTCTGATGTCTACTTTCCAGCAGGATAACTGGCCATGGCACGAAGCACAAGAGCATTTCAATCTGGTAGAACCAGCTTCATAACACCCTCTGACCTTCAAACATCTACACTGTGTTGCACTTTCCTTCAATGTGTGAACCTTGTTGGACAGTGCAACCAGTGACCGTCCACAGAGGAGAACCGCGACCAAGGAAGGGAACTGGTTGACCTACTTCATGGCCAGTGTGAAGAGGATCACTGAGAGGTTACACAGGATGTACTAGAAAGGCAGTCCGCTTCCTGGCCCTCTCTTTTCTCCGTCTGCGATGCCACGCGAAGCTCCTCAAGGTCATCAGCTTCTTACAGAGGGTGCAGCACAGCTCTGAGAGAGCTCCCCTCTCCTACTTGCTGGCCACCTCATACTGCTTGGTCGGGTCTTGGACTCTCTGCTTAATGGTGTCGGGGTTCTTACCTGCTTAGGCTAACCAGCCTTCCCACAATGCTAATCATTGAACTGTCAACAGTGCTGCCACCGTCCCACAGTGCACCACCACACAGATTACATCAATGCTGCTTCATCACCCCGGCTGGAGTCTTACCTGTTAGTGGAGCTTGCTGCTGGAACTTGTTGTTTTGTTATTTTCTGTTTGACTGTCCACTAGTGTTGTTTTTGGCGGCCTGTTTTAATTTTACTTTTAGTTTAGTCTTTGTGTCAAACTGTAATTTTAGTTTTTATTACTTTTAGTCACGTTCTAAAGGTCTGAGTATTGTAGTCTATTTTAGTCAGAGTAAGTCGACGAAAATTAATTAAATTTTAGTCTAGTTTTAGTCAATGAAAACCGTATTTTAATCTCTTTTTAGTAATGTAATTCTACTTAACCCAGTTAATATCGTGTAATAGTGTAGACAAAACCAATTTTTTCTTTTAGTCAACAATTCAAACATGGTTATCTTATTACTATTATCTTATATTATATTATTATTTCTCCCCCTTTTTTTCCACAACACATTCGGGTTTTGCCGCGAGGGGGGATTGAGGAAGTTACGTCGCTTGCGTCTGCGCAGTTTGACACAGCCTTGGAAATAAATACCGCAAAATAATAATAACGCAAGTAAACATAACGTTATTTCGTCTCGTCTCGTTTTGGTTAGAGAGTTTTTATTTTGTAAACCACATTTAGTCTTGTTTTTATTCGTCAACAATATTGCATTGTATATTTAGTTATAGTTATCGTCACGTGACCACCATTTTCGTTGCGTCTCGTCTCGTTTTCGTCACGTGATAAAGGTGTGTTGACGACGATATTTCTTCATAATTTTCGTTTTCTCAATCTTTATGTTTGCGTTCCAGAGTAGCACACAGTCCTCACAGGGCGTAGTAGACAGTGTTTGTTCGGCTAACATGATGGGTAGGGTGGACAGCGGTGGACAGTCAAACAGAAAATAACAAAAAAACAAGTTCCAGCAGCAAGCTCCACTAACAGGTAAGACTCCAGCCGGGGTGATAAAACAGCATTGATGTAATCTGTGTGGTGGTGCACTGCGGACGGTGGCAGCACTGATGACAGCTCCAATGATTAGCATTAGCATGGGGAAGGCTAGTTAGCCTAAGCAGGTAAGATCCCCGACACCATTAAGCAGAGAGTCCAAGACCCGACCAAGCAGTATAAGGTGGCCAGCAAGTAGGAGAGGGGAGTGTGCTGCACCCTCTGTAAGAAGCTGATCTTGAAGAGGGCCGCGTGGCATCGCAGACGGAGAAAAGAGAGGGCCAGGAAGCGGACTGCCTTTCTAGTACATCCTGTGTAACATCTCAGTGATCCTCTTCACACTGGCCATGAAGTAGGTCAATCAGTTCCCTTCCTTGGTCGCGGTTCTCCTCTGTGGACGGTAACTGGTTGCACTGTCCAACAAGGTTCACACATTGCAGGAAAGTGCAACACAGTGTAGATTTTTGAAGGTCAGAGGGTGCTATGAAGCTGGTTCTACCAGATTGAAATGCTCTTGTGCTTTGTGCCATTGCCAGTTATCCTGCTGGAAAGTAGACATCAGAGGTGCAGAGACTGTGACCATAAAGGGATGCCTAGAGTCATGCTGTTGACGCCACATTCTGACCTGACCATCTGCATCTCGCAGTAGGAATCGTCCTTCATCAGACCTGGCAATGTTGTTTTTCTACGATTTTCTACATTCCAGTTTTGGTGAAACTGAGCTGCTGTAGCCCTAAATCAAAAGTGAATAATCTCATTGAAAGCTCTGCTCTGGTGCTACTGGACCTTCATACCTTAGATAAGCGGTTCTCAACCAGTCGAGCCTCAGGACCCACATGTGTCATTTGCTATTAAGTCACCACCCCCCAAAAAAAAAAAAAAGTATTCACCAATATTATCAGTGATCCACAATGCCTTCATGTACCGTTAAAAACATGAAGCGCACAAAAAGCTGCAACAATTGGGGCTAAACTTTGGCATATGCGCTGCGACCCTCAAAATGCCCTCGCAACCCACTCATGGTCCCGACCCACTCATGGTCCCGACCCACTCATGGTCCACTCATGGTTTATTTTATTTGTATTATTTGTTTTGTTTTATTGTTTTATTTTATTTGTATTTATTTCATCATTGTCCTGACCCACTCATGGTCCACTCATGGTTTATTTTATTTGTTTTATTTGTTTTGTTTTATTGTTTTATTTTATTTGTATTTATTTTATTGTCATATTTTTATTTTGTTTCCTTGTCATGTGTGCAATGCATCTATAATAATGGTTGTATTTGACTACTGAAACAATAAAAATATGTATTTATTGGACTTTGTCTTTTGTTTGTTTATACTTATTACACTTATACTTAATGGTAAACACACACTCTCTATGGTTACACATTCACATACACATTCATGTACACACACACCCAAACAAAGCACATGGACTTGAGTGAACCCATTTCATATCATGACTTTGTAAATATACGTGTTTATGCACTTTTCTTTTTACAAGTTTTTGCATAGAATTTGTATTTTTATGTAGCGCTTTTCCTAACTCTTCTATAGGTAGCGCCCTGTGTTCTTCAACTTAATTCCCTAGTTTGATTTAGTTAAACCCTTATTCCTGTTTTTGAAAGTGTATAAATATCAATCATGAATAAACATTTCCTCACTTTATTTTGCGACTTCACTGTGATTGTGTTTATACCAAAAATCACAGAACAACTATGTCCTTAGAAATTAATTCAAGTTTATTAACTGAATAGGATAATGATAATGTAAAAAAAAAAAGATTCTCACAAAAATAAATAACAATAGACCAAGAAAATAGTCTATTGACCTTTCACAAAAATAAACAAATTTGTATTCACACAAATGTATCTTATCTATACAGTAACCTGGTGGGCCCACACACACACTCATACCAGCCGGCGACCAGAAAAAAGAGAAATTAAAGAAAACAAGCCCCTGTTGCAGGCCTGGTCGATGCTGGGGAGCGTGGTGGCCAAAAACATTTGAAGCCGCATCACTGTAACCGAGCCAAAGTAAAAGTAGAGGACTCGCAACAGCTGAGTTGGAGTCCCAGAGTCCTGATGTTGCGCCTCCACACGTGGTGGAAGACACTGGTGGGCTGATGGCTGACCGCAGCGGACCGACAGCGGACATCTTGTTTCTCCCTCGTTGCCAGAGGAGCTACCAGAGTTCATCCGGGTCACCTGGAGCACTATCTGGGCCGTTCACCATGTCCCTCGTGGGCAGCTAGCTAGGCTAGTTAGCTGCAAAGGCTAATCTCGCAATATCAGCTACTGCGTCGATATTTACTGAATAGGACACACATCCGGCTTTCCACTGGTCTGCAGTCTTATGCTCCATTTTCTACAGCGCTAACTTGGAAACACAGTTTACGCCATGTAAATCTCGTTATTATATTTGTCATCGTCTTTTCACTCGCTGTTCTCCGAGCTCCGCTCGACGCTCCCTCATTCCCGCTAGCTCCCGCCTCCCAGCCAATCACAACACAGGCAGGGTGACATGACTCATAAACAACCAATTACATCAAATAAAACTAAACAACTTAGGTTGTACTCTTCTTACACCACATGCTCACCAAGTACACTGAAAACAACCTATTTAAAATGGCAGAATATATAGCTTATATTGAACTGAACATGTTACCACCAGTGGCGAACCGTGAGCACTACAGCTGGGCTTCACCTCGGCCATCGCCGCCGAGGAAAGAAACCATCGCGGAAAAAAGCAACAGTACGATGAATTAAAAGGGTTTAACAAATGCAATCCTTAAATTAACGATGACAAGGAGGTCAACGAATAAACCATGACGCCAATAATACTGGAGACCATTTAGGCTACATAGTTGAAATTAAATAAACATACTCTAAAGCCAAAATCTCGAAATATGAAATGAGGTCACCCCGTGACGCTGCTGACACCGAGGCTCATCTTATCACCATGGAAACAGAGCTATGAAATCACGGCGCATTACAAATCATTCACACATTGACAAATAAATTAATGAGCATCATCAATCTGCAGGTGAGCCGCAGAGTCGTGATGCCGGTGGGCTGACTGTCAGATTAGTAAGGCTGACCGATCCGCCGCTCACCTGGTGGATGACAACTCCAGCAGTACAGCCTGTTGGTTTTCTCACAGCCCGCCATCCATGGATATCGCTGATCATTTTCGGTCTTAAAATGCCTTTCCACTTTTTAACCGTTTCTTTTAATTCCAGTTCTGGAGTTGGTCTTCCGTTTTTTATTTTATTATTTGAAGCTTTTATGTGAAAGGCCGCCTTGAAAAAGGCGATGCTATCAAGCTAGCCACAACGTCACTCTCGTGTTCCGCCATTTTACTCTCCAACCGCTCTCACCAATAGACATACATACAAGATGGCGGCGCTTTAGGCCCGCCCCTCCACAGTCGATGCGGCGTCTATGTAAATGTCTATGCTCTCACCAGTCCCATGTTCTTCATGAAGGCCTACGATCTTTAGTTTTTTCCCCGCCCACTTTCCCATCAAACCATGATTGGTCAATTTGCCCGTCACTCTCCACACCAAAACACATAGCTTGGCCTTCCCCGGGAAGTCCTAACCAATCAATGAGCCAGCTAACCGGGCCTTAATAGAGACAGACGACTCTGATTGGATAACTTGAACTTGACAGTAAGCTAAACTGTAGAACATAGATGAGAGAACATGTATTAAATTAAATGAGAAATAAAACTTATTTTAAAATATTTTTTATTTGTTTAGGCCTTCTCCGAAGGCGTAGAAGGCCCTGAAGGTTCCCCACTGGTTACCACCATAGACATCTTATACCATAGACGCAGCATTGGCTGCTGTGACGCGGGAACTTCGGCCGCCATCTTGGAGTGGGGGAGGGGAGCAGCATAGATTGACAGTTGACCCGTATGGCCAGGTAGCGTCTACAGAAGAAACCAAGGATGCCGGGCTGGTGTTCAGCGTATTCCTGTTCAAATGAGCGGACCTCCGAAAATAATTATCAGGGGATTACTTTTCGCAAGTAAGATTTAACATTACCGTACTATTGGTTGTATTTTGTGAAAATAATATTACCAGAGTTGAGAAGGAGCAAAGATCTTCGATAGTACTGAAATCATAACCAGCTAAACAAGAGTATGACCATAATAGAATTGCTTGTCAATTTAATGAATGAAATGAAAAAATGACATACTTGAACAACATAAAGTTGAAATAAATGATGAATATAAAGATTGTAAAAGCCAACAGGGGTAGAAGCTAGGACCACAGTCCAGATTGTGTAGGGGGGGTTAATATATGTTATCTAACTAGACAATCAGATGGAGAGTGGCTATACAGTATAGCTAGTCTAGCTTTCCAACCCAATTTTGTGTCGCCCACCTTTGTGAAATGTGTGGGACAACATGTGTGATGAACAGGAAGAGGCCCTGCCACACTTACCTGACACCTGGAATGGGGTAA
>JAOPJH010072301.1:0-10428 GCA_027122575.1 Merluccius polylepis
ACTCCAAGTCTAGTTATTTCTACCACCAGTCCTACGACATGGCTTCGTCTCCTGGGTTCCACATTTCTTAGACAACACTAATAACTGTCAAATAATAGCTGTCAAAATAATAACTCCCTACTTGCGATTGAGCGTGACAAGCAGTGATGCAACTGTTCTCTGATTGTTAGGGGCGGGGCAAAGCTAAGGGGTAGCGCGTTACGTTATCATGTACCCTTAAAGCCCTGCTCATTAAGCATGATTTTTTTTTCAAAAGGGTTAAGTTGAATCTTTTGTACATTCATTGCAGCAAGGACAATGGAAGCCAGCTGCAGAATTGTCTCTCACAAATTCACCAATATCCCTGTATAAACTCTCCTAAACTCCCTGCTTCTTTCTTTGTTAGTCTCTCCCTAATGTGACCACATGCTGAGGGCTATCTGCAGTTCGTCCTAGACCAGACCAGACCAGACATTCCAGATGTCGTCCGACCCCAAAGAGAGAGAGAAGGTTCTGGACATCCTCACCAACTATGAGTTGGAAATGGAGGACCTGGCTATACTGGCCGACATGCCAGAAGACCTCCTCACCGCCGAGACCATCCCACACCTCCTGAAGCAAATCAGGAAACACAGGGACCAACCAGGGTCTCCACCCCCGACCCAAGATCCGGCTCTGCTTGAACCCATCGCCAAGTCCTCGGCGAGAAATTCGAAATGGGACAAACCTCCGCAGGTGCTTTCAGAGGGTGGGAAGGTTCTACCTAGCTCGAGTGTGGCCGCAGCGCCGCATCACACACTGCCAGCGTCACAAGGAGGAGTGCGCGGGAAGCATCAAATGCTTCCCGTGCACTCCACTGCAGCGTCACATCACATGCTGCCGCATCACATGCTGCCAGTGCCTGCATGCCCCTCCTCAGCACCGCATCACACGCTTCTGCACTCTGCCCCAGCGTTGCATCAAGCACAGCCCTCATGCTCTGCCACAGCATCCCATCACATGCTTCCCACGTACTCCACCGCAGTATCGCATCACACGCTTCCCACGTACTCCACCGCAACACCGCATCACACACTTCCCACGTACTCCACCGCAGTATCGCATCACACGCTTCCCACGTACTCCACCGCAGCACCGCATCACACGCTTCCCACGTACTCTACCGCAACACCGCATCACACGCTTCCCACGTACTCCACCGCAGTATCGCATCACACGCTTCCCACGTACTCCACCGCAACACCACATCACACGCTTCCCACGCTTCCCACGTACTCCACCGCAACACCGCATCACACGCTTCCCACGCTTCCCACGTACTCCACCGCAACACCGCATCACACGCTTCCCACTTACTCCACCGCATCATCGCATCATATGCTGCCTGCATGCTCTGCCCGAGGCCCTTCACACGGGTCGCCAGACACTCCAGGGATCCCCGCCACCACAAAAGGCTGGGCGTCCAGCTCCTCTGCAGCCAATGTCCAGCCGCGTCCCGGCAGCCCGCGGAAGATCGCAGGGATCTCCTTCAAGATATCCCAGCCCAAGTTACACATAAAAGTAGAGCCTCCCACGTCAGTGCCTCCTCCAGGTTGTCTTGCAGACTACCAAGGAGAAGCACCAGATGAATACCCGCACATGTGCTGCCTCTGCAATTACCAAGCAGTTAGCCGAGCAGTAAGTACCGTCTGTTTGTTTATGTGTGTGTTCAGGATAGTTTCTACACATCACACAGGTGTCAGCTGAACGGTGTAACAAGACGGTTCCCTGGGGTTCAAAACAAGTCTGAACTGTGCTGAGCAGTGTTGTATTTGTTGACTTTCTTTTAGGTTTGTATTTCCTTCGAAGTGATGTCGGTTTGGTCTTTCCACAGACATGGCTTGCTCACCTCGGTCACTTGCGTCACGTGAAAGGCAGGAGGGCACTGCTTCAGCAGTAAGTACATCCACGTCTTGGCCATGATTGGTCGGAACAAGCTCAGAATAGTCTGAATAGCCTGGCTGCTACACTATCCTTTTATAGACCGCATGAATAGTGGAAGGCCTAAAATGAGCTGCAGCCTTAGAGCCTAGGCTAGTAGTATACTACATACTCACAGGTTCATTCAGAGGCTTTTAAAGATGAGACTTTGTTGTTCCTTCCAGAACAAACTGGGGCAGGATAGTGTAGTGCGTTTGAACCTCAATGTCCACAGTCTACCTGTAGACATCCTGACCTTGAGCAAGATGCCTACTCCTTACCGGCTCCTTTATGACCTGTATCTGAAAAACCATCACCTCCCGCCGAACCATCACAAGTAACTTTGGATAAAAGCATCTGCTACTAAACAGTAACAATATAACTCAATTCAGTGTGTGTTTTTGCTGCCATTAGTGTAGTATGTAATTGCATGAGAGGTAGAGCACAGGAGGGAAATTTAGTTCAAAATTAAACTGTGTCCTTTCCTTGCAGATACCCACACTGGGTCTTTACTGAACTCAAAAAGTAAGTTCACTTTCACAATTTGCAGCCAATAAGCATACACTAATTAGAAACTATCAAGGATGACACAAAAAGCATTACGCTTATTTCCATTGTGGTCCTTTTCACTAGTTGACTCGACTCCAAATTTGTCTTTACTAGTCGACTAGTGAAAAAAACTGAAAATCCCCATCCCTAATCATATTGTCTTCCTGACAGAATTAACTGGGTCCTTGCTTGTATTTGTAAATTGAAACTTTGTACTAAATTCTTTGGGCCATCAGTGACATTTCCTAAAAAAAATCATACAATATGAAAAAGAGAGAAATGTACTTGCTTTACCAGCAAGCCAAGTATTAATTTTATAATGATCCATGAACCAAATATTAGAATTTCTGAAGCATTAAGCATTTTATTATTAAAATTAGATTCAAAACATTTTCTATTGCTCGACTGATCGATTCATCGACTCATCATTGCAGCCCTAGTGTCGAGCCCACGGCCGTACGACCGGAGGAGCCGCGGCGGCATGTGCAACTTCGGAAAAGTTCGGAAAGTTCGACTTCGGAAAGCTCCAGTTCCTCGTCAAGCGGCAGAATCCGTATGTTGTGGTTTGTTTGTTTCCGCCATGACATTGTTCTTGGTTATAGTCACAGTAACATTATTTTTAAACTTAGAAGAATTTTTGGAGAAGCAATAGGAATTGTTGTGCTGCATGTGTACACTAATTCTAAAAGGAGTTATCTTGCAGGCAGAAGGAGGATGTCGCAACATGGTGAGAGGAGCCACAAAGACTTGAGGAAGGTAAGATTTATCTGCCCGTCCGTCCAAATATGTCTTCATAAGTAGTAAAAATCTAATCCTTAAAACCGACTATGTAACTAGGACAGCCAACAAATCTGTTGAAGAGGTTGAACAAAAAACAAAAAGCATGACTTGTTAATTTCCCATAATGCCGTTCTTCTAGGAAGCAGCAAATGCAAATCTACTAGCAGGAAGCTCTGATTTAAGAACCACAAAGACCAGACACACCAATCACGGCAGTTCAGTCAGAAAGCGACGAAAGAGCAGTGACGAGGAGAGCCACAGAACAAACAGGCGAAAGGAGGAGACCAGGAGAAGGAGAAGAAGAGAGAGTAGCAGCGAAGAGGAGGACAGCTACAGAAAAAATAGGCGAAACGAGGAGACCAGTAGAAGAAGAAGGAGAAGAGAGAGTAGCAGTGATGCGGAGGACAGCTACAGGAAGAATAGGCGACAGGAGGAGACCAGGAGAAGAAGGAGAAGAGAGAGTAGCAGCGAAGAGGAGGAGCGGTACAGGAGGAGAAATGACGAGAGCAGAAGGAGAGGGTGCAGAGAGAAGAGCAGCGAGAAGAGCAGCGAGAGAGCGAATAGCAGAGTGGACCAGTTCGGAAGAGATGCAAGGAGGGGAGAGGGCAGTAGAGACGGGAGCTCAAAGAGAAGAAGGAGCCTTGAAGCGGAGGACAATCATGGGAGGAAAACAGAGGAGAGCAGGGAGAGAAGGAACAGAGAGGAGGAGAGAAAAAAAAGAAATGGCGGTGATAACAAGGTCGGGGAGAAGGTGTCCAACCCTCCCACGGTGCTCAACAAGAAGAGTCTGGAAGGGGAGAGCGGGAGCAATAGAGAGCAGGAGGGTTCCTCACTCACCCACAAGAAGGCCTCGAACCATAACAGCGGTGACATTGCAAAGACGAAGGAGACGGGAGAAACCAAGGAAACCCCAAAGAGGCAGAAGGGGCAAGAAAAGGCGGTGGCAGAAATTGACGTGACACCGACGTCGAGTGCGGACGCGACCAAAACTATGGAGGACCAGCAGCCCATTTCCACGGAAACGCCTCCCCCTGGTCCGAGTGAGGACCTGCATGGGGCCAGAGCACCCGAAAAACGTGTCCCTAGTATGAATGCAGGTCGCACAGACAGCATGGCCAGCGAAAAGGTTATTGAGGAAATGGGAGAAAAAGCGGAAGAGAAGCCCGTACCCCCCAATTCAAACGAGGACCTGAGTGAGACCACTACATCGGCCGAACAACAAGTGTGTAGCAACACAGATCCCACGAAGAACATGCCGGAAACCTCCAACCGCAGCAGGGATGAGGAGGAGGAGGAGAAGGAGGAGGTGGTCAAGGAACAGGAACACAAGATGGCCGATTCCAAGACCCCAGACCCAGGAACCACTGAGAGTGTAACACCCGGAGACGACCGGCAGACTGGGGTGGATCTGGGCTCGGTTTCTGCTGCAGAACCACCAGCCAGCGGGTCGGAATCACTTAGTGAGACCCCAGAGACACCCGGCAGACGGGGGTAAGTATCCCCATCAGAGAAGAAGGAGGAGTTGTTTTTGTCATTTTTACTCAAGTGTATGTTCTGGAGGTTTAGTGTATTATTTGACTGTGCTGATGATCTAAATACTGATTTATTGTCCAATATTGTCTTATAGAATTGGTGTGTTGACTGATGAAGCAGAGAAGGAATCTGTGACAGTGAACTCTTTGAAGAATGTAAATAAACCAAAGGTTGATGAAATCTTTACAAGTGTGTGTATTTCCATTTTCGCCAGGCACAGGAGAAAGGCGTCGGCAGCCCCGGCAGTGGACCAGGTCCCCAGAACCACCAGGAGAAGCGCCCGGATCCACGGTTCACCTCCACCAGAATCAAACCCACAACCAGAACCCAGGGGGGCGCTCCCTGAAGAGAAGTCCAGGGGGAGAGAGGGCTCCAGGGTGAGGGGAGCCAAGACAGACCCCTCTCCTGTGGTCGTAGTAGGAGACCTGCCTCAGAAGACGTCTGAGGGACAGAAGTTCTCTGCTGCTGAAACCGTGGACCAAGCCAAGAACGAAGATGAACATGAAGAGGCTCCAGACGAGGAGCAAGGGGCGGTCAGGGGTCCGGTAACGAGGGCACGAGGCAGAAGATGCCCCTCGCCGCGGAGGAGCAGGGAGCGAGCAGCAGGACGGATCAGTGAAGATCCTCCTCAACTGAACACCAGGGACACACAGACCCATGACGAGGCCTGTAATGAAGCAGGAGACGTTCAAGAGGAAGACATGGAGCCTATGGTGCTAGAAGAAGCACCGACCGACACCGCAGACCCCAGGTCACCTGCTCATATAGCGGTAAAAACACACTCGCCTCACATTTTATCTGCTGTCTCTACGGAGACCGCACCAACGAAGAAGAAGAAGACTGCGCCAACGCTGGAGGAGCATCCAGGGTCTGAGGCAGGAAGGAACTGCGAGGCGGACAAGTTGATCTCTGGCTCCTCTGCTGCCGTTTCCATTGGTAACGCTCAACCACCGGAGAGGATTGGGGAAATTGTTTCACAGCTTGATGACCGTGGGGAGGTTCCTCATGAGGAGAACAATGATTTAGCGGAGGAGGAGGAGGAGGAGGAGAAGAAGAAGGATCGAGAGCCAGTGGAGTCCCATGAGGAGGGGGAGGGGGCTGAAACGAAGTCAGGTGACCTGGTCAAACCAGCTGGTAAGAACTAATGAATATGACAACATTTTACTGCACTCAGTGCCCTCTTACTTGAAGTATATGCGTCTATATTCTATATAGTACGCAGTTATAACTAATTGTGCTAGTTGGTTTTTGAAGTGCAGTGTATTGTTCACTCATCCATGTATTTCTTCGTTCAGCAGAGGAGGAGGAGGAGGAGGAGGAGGGGGTTAAGGTGAAGTCAGAACCCGTGGAGAACTCACCGGAGCCCCATGTGAAAGGTCTCGAATCTGAAGAGGTGGTCATGGACCCGGGGGCGGGGCCACAACAGCTGGGGCAGGAGCCAGCGCCAAGGAAAGAAGAAGTTCTGGAACCCGATGGGAAAGTTCTACCGTCTGAATCGGCGTCGGTTGTGGAACCAGGGGAGGAGGTTCTGGAACCTGAGAAGTGGGTCGTGGAACAGGGGAAGGAGCCACCACAGCCAGGTATAGACGTGAAGGTACCAGAATCCAAGGGGTTGGTTGTAGAACCAGGGGCGGAGCCACCACAGCCAGGGGAGGAGCCACCACATTTGGGGGAGGGGCCACTACAGCCACAAGAGGAGCGACCACAGCCAGGGGAGGAGCGACCACAGCCACGCCAGGAAGAACAGAAGATTGGAGATGCAGCTCCTACAGAACAGGAGGCGGGTTCTGCTGAACGTGGTCCAGAACCGGAGGAACTGGATGACCCAGTCGGTATGACTAGAGAGCCTTGCAAGTTTCAGCAGTTGAGCCACACAGGATCAGGAATGAACTTGAGGAATGCTCTGGTGTTTGTGTCTTTCCTAGGAACGGAGTTCATCCACCCTGTGACCGGCTTCTTCTGCAGCCTGTGTCAGGTCATCTATGTCAGGGAGGAGGAGGCCAAGGGGGGCCACTGCAGGAGCCCTTTACATCGCAGGATGGTCCAGGTGTGTGTGTGTGTGTGTGTTTTCGAGTGTGTGTTCGAGTGTGCATGTGCATAGCTCTGCAGTCATTTTTTAATTTCAGTTGTGTTAATAGATTTAAACTAATTACAATGACAGAATTGGAGTTAATTAAAGTTTGAACTGTTTAATGCATAACGGCAAATTATGTCCTCATTTTCTTTCAGGCACATGCTAGTTCCAAGCTATGATGGTGCTGACCTGCTGATCAGCAACCACTCCTCATCCTCAAGCTAGCCCGAGGGCCGTTTCTTCTCAGGTTGCCATGGCTACCTGTTGACATGCATTAAAAAAAGAAACTGAGTTTGATGCCCTAAATGTCCAATGTTTGTCATTTGTTTTCAGGGTCCGTTTTTGTCTTTGTTTCGTTTACACTAGAAAGGGGAACTGTTGCTTAATTTGTTTATTTTATTTTTTACTCCAATTTATTTGACTACCTCTAATAAATGATATATAGTTTTATTAACTCTGTGTTGTATTTCCAATATTTCCGACAATGCACTCTGTCCAGTGGGATTTAGTTTATTTCAAAAAATGTTCCTGCATTTTTCCATGCAGTACAATTGAATCCAATTCAAATCACTTTAGGTAAAACCAGCTGCTAACTTACTAAATGTAATGTAAAGGCGATAAATTAACACACATTTGTCCTAAGTTCAAAACATCATCATGTAGTTTACTAATTAAAGTTTGAACCGTTTAATGCAGAGAAAAGGGGTCATAAGAACCAACCAGCAGTCTCCCTGTGGGGTGCGCTGCTGCATTCAGCCTGTGGGGAGCAGCAGCACCGCCACCGCGTCGCGTAGTGGAAGACTTGTGTCGTCACTTCCTTCCAAGTCGTTTCCATGGTAATCGGAGATGGCGTCCGGTGAGTATCTTTTAGGAACTGATTTAGACAAAAATAACTTAGTTGACCAAACTCTTACTTTCTGCCACACGCCCTTAACTTAAAAGCATGCGTTTAACAAGTTACCGTCATTTTAAAACGTTTACTTTGTTCCTTCATTGCAGGGAGACCAATCGTATCCTTTAATGCAAACCACAGAAGCATGACAGCAGCTAGCTAGCTAGCTAGCCTGTGTTTATGTGTGTATTGGTATTTAACTGGTGTCCCAGTCTGATCATGTCCATTTAAGCCCTTAAGATTTTTTTCATGAGGCTGTTCAGAGAGACTCTTTTGAATTGTAAGATTGTATACTTAGGTTTGTTAATTGATCTCCTGTCTGTACTGTATTGTTTCCTACTGTTGTTGTTGTTGTTGTTGTCCATCTGTGTAATGTGTTGTGGTGTGACCTTGGTTGCAAACCAACTTCTTTGTAAGGTACAATAAAGATAACTTGCACATGTAAAGACATACATAAATCCACCATTTTCACTTATTCTATTATTGACTTACTTTTTTTATCAGACACTTTTACCCGAAGCGGGGCATCTTTCTCATGGATGTGTACAGGTAGACAATGGGGTTCGAACCCAGGACCTTTCGGCTGGGATTCAAACACCTTAACCACCTGCTGACGATCTGCTGCCCATTGACGGCTGTACGTTGTTCTGAGTACAACACTGTTATTATTCCTTAACTATCTCCAGTTGTCGTCGACTCCACTACAAGTCCTCTTCTACCTCAACTGTTGGTACTTTGCTGCATACTTTTTGGCACAGTCTCTCATGTTCGTCTACAAAGGTCAGACATTTTTACGTTCATGTGGGTGGATGGTTGGATAGGTATTGGTTCGATGGTTGACAACTGCCATTAGGCAACACATCTGATGGGGAACTGTTCAATTAGACCGTATAGAGTTGGTGATGTCGAGATACCTTAGTTCCTGCATAAAAGTTAATGGTTAACTTTAAATGTATATTTCACTGTGATTTATGTCACACATGCTAGTCTGAAGACCAATAGAGCAACAATCAGGTGCTTTGCATGCTAACATGTTGTGGCAGTAGATGCCTACCACATGTCACCTAAGTGGCTTTGCTGGACTCCTCCCACACAGGACACAGTTAGATGTTGTACAAACCCAGTTTATTGGAGGTTTGGCAAAATGGTACAAGCCAGAGCAGATGGTAAATGCTGGCATGACAGAGGCTCTCTTCCCAAGTGTGTGTGGTGATGGCTGGATTATCCTGGGTGCCATGATTACTAGCGACTTTACCTTGTGTATTTCTACAGGGGTCCTGCTACCGTATCCACCAGATAATTTGATTCTGGATGTTGTTCTGCATCTCCTGTTTCTCGGCCTAGAGAGCCTCAGGATCTTCTATGGTAGGTGTTTGGAGAGGAGGGAGGGGATGTAAATGTACAGGAGCTTTCACTGTTGCTACAAAGGATTTCTTTATCTTACTCTCTCTTTTTGTGTTAGTGGCATACAAACAAGTTGCATTACCACCACCTTGTGGGCCATAAGAGGTATTTAATTCTGCTTAAAGTAATTAATTAGCACATTTTCTCTGCTAAATGGTGACACTTAATTACATACAACACACTTATTTCTGCCGTTAAGCTATGGGGCGTAACAGACAATGTCTCTGCAGTAATCATCCATATGTGTCTAGTAGGCCATTGCTTCACCAACCAAAAACCAAAGTTTATTTTTAATAATGTGAATCTACTTCATAACACTGTTTTCATACTGTCCCTGTCAGTGGTTCTTTCCCTTGATTAGGTCTGAAAATTAGCATATTTAGGAATATTGTACTTGTGAGCCCAACTTGTATCTGCCTCCCCACTCATCATTTTAACCTAGTCAGCACCTGCCGGTCATATTGAGCTATACCAAGCTAGATTATTAATAGTAGTTTGCTCATGGGTGAATTATTAGCCAAGCTGTATGTTTGTACAGGACCTTTACAGGCACTTGCAAATCTTTTTTGACCTTGCAAAATCAAAAACACACCATCAAATATCTATAGCTCATAAGTCAGCATCCTCCCTTGTGCCTCATATGTATATCAGGCGACCCCAGGTGGTCCCCTGACCTGGGGGGGGGGAGGCTACCGCTGCTCTAAATGTGTGTGTGTGTTGTCCAGGCTGGAAGGGGAACCTGTGTGAGCGGTCTTTGGCCACCAGTGTGTCACTGCTGCTCCTCCTGCCCTGTGTGGCCCTCGCCGTCTACTTCCTCCTCCTCCAGACCTTCATCCTGCGCCTGGAGTTCATTCTCACCGCTGTGCTCCTCTGCTTCTACGGTCTGGAGTTCCTCCTGGGCCTGGTCAGCGTGTCGCTCTTCTCCAGGTACACAACGCCGCTGTTGATTCACATCCAAGGAATTTGCGTATTGGTGCAGGAATACAAGATCCAAAAATGCGAGAAAAAAATAGAAAAACAACAGGATTTGAACAAAATGAAGTATATACAATACAATCTGAAACATTAAATGTGTAAAAAAATAAATCAAATAAAAGGTTCACAACCAGGCAGTCTGCATGGTCAGCAGAAACTTAAAAAAAAAAAGTGTCCTCTTCAGTGTCGATACAAACCTGATATCTTTTTGGTGTGTGTGTGTGTGTGTGTGTGTGTGTGTGTGTGTGTGTGTGTGTGTGTGTGTGTGTGTGTGTGTGTGTGT
>JAOPJH010072343.1:0-10421 GCA_027122575.1 Merluccius polylepis
CCCCCCCCCCCCCCCCCCCCCCCCCCCCCCCCCCCCCCCCCCCCCCCCCCCCCCCCCCCCCCCCCCCCCCATGAGTGCAGACTGAAGTCATGCCGGTGTAATTAATGAAAACATTTGTCTCTGTCCATATGCAGACGATATTATGATTTATTTGTCGTGCAAAGTTGCTTTCCCACAGAATTAAAAGAAGTTCTCAGGCAGCTCCCTGCGAAGTGAATCCAACCCCAAACTATGACTTTAAACGGCTTTTTGAAGTCTGCCATCACCATGTAGCCTTTATTAATTTGACTAGTTATATAACAAAACTTACATTATATACATTTGCATTGGTAGACCAATATATTTCTGTACATACTTTCTCCTCCACTCCACTCCCCTCTCCTTCTCCTCTCCTCACCTCCTCCCTCACCACCTCTCCTCTCCTCACCTCCTCCACCTCACCTCCTCTCCCCCTCTCTCCTCCTCACCTCCTCTCCTCACTACCTCTCCTCACCTCATCCCCCCCGCTCCTCTCATCACCTCACCACCTCTCATCACCTCGCCTCCTCTCCCCGCTCCTCATCTCCTCACCTCACCTCCCCTCTCCTCATCTCCTCTCATCACCTCACCTCCTCTCCTCACCTCACCTTCTCTCCCCTCTCCTCATCTCATCTCCTCTCTTCCTCTCCTCAGCCGAAATCAGCGGACCTGAGGGGCGGGATATCAGCATCCCTTGCCACACCCCTCCCCACCTACATGACCCCTCCCTCTCCTGGACCTTCACCCACGGCCAGGATCCCGCCCACATCCTCACGTATGACAGTCAAGTGCGGCAGACCTCCATGTCGCCGCCGTGGGAGGGGCACATCAAGATGGACGCATACAGGGTGCCCCTAGGGGACGGCTCCCTGCGGCTGCTGGACCCCAAACATGACCAGCACACGGGCGTCTACACCTGCGTCTACTCGGCTCCGTACAGGACGCACACGGAGGAGACGGAGGTGATCATCTCCCCAATGGGCCCCACAGGTAGGAGCACACGCGCACACGCACACACAGACATATACTTGCATACACAGACAGACAGACACACACACTCACAAACACACACACACACACACACATATATAAGCACACACACACACACCACACACACAAACACACACACATACACAAACACACACAGTAACAGACACACACAGATGCACATCAACACTGTTTCAAGCACATCTGTGTTTCACCTGTGCACAGCTGATCGACATACTTCGTGGGAGCCGTCTCATTGGTGGATCATTGCCTTGGTGACTACATTGTTGGTTATTGCACTCGCAGCCATGCTGATGTATCTGAAAGCGAAAGGTAAAAGACGTCTAACAACACGTGTGTGTGTGTGTGTGTGCGTGTGTGTGTGTGTGTGTGTGTGTGTGTGTGTGTACAAATGCAGGATTTACTGTGTCAATTGTTATGAGCCATTGCGAAACAACACATTTTTTTCTCCTTTTCCTGTACCCTTTAGGTAGCTTCTCAACGCCCAGAAAGCAGACAGAGCTGCCTACAGAAATGCACTCGGTGAAAGGTGAGGTGACAAGGTTTATGCGCAAATGACCAGCACCTCAATCGGCCACTAGATGGAGACAGAAACATTAACAACTCAATGACTATTCATTTATAGTGCTTTACATCATCCAGGTTTTGCTTGGACATGATTTTTGCTGTGTTTTAAATGTGATTGTGGGCTGTCTTTAGCTGGCTCTCAAAGTTTAGGTCTGAGTTCATAACTAAGTCAAGGTTTTGGATAAGATAGGCTAGTCAATGACAGAGATGAGCGCTGACTTTAAAATCTCTCCTTTTTGGCCCCCCAAAAAACATTAATTGATTTGCTAAATGCACTTGATTACTATATTGGACCGTAGTCACCCATTGACAACTAATATATAAATAATAATACATTATAATTGTTCTCTCTCTACAGTCTCTACACCTGCAGAAATGAACCCGGGTGAGAGTAGTCCATTGACAGGACCGGACACTGGAGGACAAATGCCAGAGACTTGAACCCCTAGAAAACAAAGCTTACATCAACACTATTTTTGGTTTTGCTTGTTAGAAATGTGTTGACCATTTAAAAGAAATCACAGAAGAAAAACAAGGCTTCTCTGTGACATTAGAAGAATGCCTAATATATTTAATACAGACCTTGTGAAAGCTGTGGGTAAAAATACCTGAAGAGACCATCAAAGAGCCTTTTAGGTGTTTCACTGTGAAAAGTGCTTGGTAATCTTGCATCTCATTCATTACATTGTAATGGTTCTCGACTAAATAGTTTGGGATGCGTTTCCTGAAAAGGTTGACTTTTCAAAACATTGACTATTTACAAAATAAAGCGAGAATCAACAAACTTGCGAATAGTTCAGCAAAATGAGATAAGCAGACACCGAAATGACATATTTCGGCATATAGGTTCAAGACACATCTGCCATTGTTGTCGTCGTTTTTGTGTGTTACACTACCAGCAGAAAGGGACATTATTTCAGTGAATATAGATTAGTATCAGCCACACTGGATTTTATATGGACATTTTGTCATTTTGATTTTAAAATGGACTTTTGCTGAGACAATGCTGGTGTGTGAGCGAACACTATAAAGGTTGCCAAATGAAGCCACGAAGGATAATGACAAAACGAAGGAAAATGCTAAGGGCCATTAGCATTAAGCGCTAAGAATAATGGCTGTTAGGAATTATGGTAGCAATTTGAAGCCATATACAATACTATATATATTTCCTTTATTCATTATCATGTGTGATCTACATGCATAATGTAACTGTTCTAATTATGTTGTTTTGATGTGTTGATAACATGTCACATTGTGTTGAAAATAAAGTTTTACAAAGGTTTGTGAAGATAATGTATGAATAAGAGATTGAAAACTTGAAAAGTTTGTTTTAAGGAGTGTGTTTTAAAAAAATGTTACCAATTGTGCAGCCGTATCTCCTTGGGCAGTGGGTTCTAAAGGAGGACCCAGCCTGAGGTCTGTGTGGCTGCACATTGGCCCATTACATGTCCCACATGGAACTGGGAGCCAGGGTGACCAGATTTCTGAAATTAAAACAGGGGACATGTTTCTCAATGTTATACCGCTACGCGATTCAAAAACAAACAACCCCATAGGTCTTATCATGACTGCTGGACACCAACCTACTCTGTACTCTGTCACACTGGGATACGACCATGATATGCATGCACAGCTGAAGGGCTGAAGCTTTCATTCTACAAAAGAAAACAATAACATGGAGAGAGATTATGTTTTGTCGATTCTTGTCATGGTAAATGTAGTACTGTATTCAAATATTGGGCAGCACATGCCCAATTGTTTACTATGATGTGTTTTAAGCTTTGGTTAACAGCCAAAAACTATCCAAAGCAGCTACTCAAATAAGGTGTCATTTTAAAGGTCATATTTAGCCTATTGTTTATGACCAGCCATGCCTGCTTATGGTATAAAGTCGATAGATGGACCCCACATAGTGAGGTCGGGTCACAGCCTATTTATTTATTGTACCTTTATTTCACAAGAAAAATAAATAACATTCACAAAGATACACCAGGAAAGGCAGTACGAAAAATGTGCAAATCATAGAGGCTGACTCTAGTCCCTTGATGAAAGTTTTAAAAACATTTTTTAAAAAAACCCAAGTTCCTTCATTTTAAGGTCTGTATGCAGCAAGTTCCACGTTGAAGGAGCAAAGCTTTTTTCCCCAGCTCTATGCGTACATTAGGAACAGATAGATAAAGATAGTCCTGGGAACAACGGGAGTGGCCACCAGAGTCACTCCAGAGATAGGCAGCCAAATAAGATGGCAGTAGGCCAAGCAGACCTTTAAAAAGCAGTGATGTGTCAGAGCAAAGAATTATAAAAAAAAAAAAAAGTTGAAACCAAGTTTCAGCTTTAGTTTCTTGTTCAGGTTTTGAATTTGTTCGTTAAAAAAGAGAGAGTCAGTAGATATTTGTAGGAGTCAACCTTTTCAATCTCCTTCCCCTATGTGACAACACCTGGCAAGACTAATGGCTTTATCATAGCTCTGGAGAAAACCATGAGCGTGGTTTTGTTAGCGTTTAAGTTTTAGTGCAAAGACGTTGTACAATATCAAAAACAGTCTGAAGATGGTCAAAGGCTGACGCAAAATGCGTGAAGACGCAATACAATAACTAATGGTTTCACTAATCACGAATGTGACTAACATATTTCACCCTTGTTCTACAAAGTGTGGTTCTACACACTTATTTCAGTTGTTTAACGTTATGCATATGACTGTTCTGGGATCGTGGTCCCTTTAATTAACCTGTGTGTGTAATGACGTTGAGCCCCATGCTTGGTTGGTTACTGGACAGCGCCTTTTTTTATGATTCAGTGTTGCTACTTCTTTGAAATAAACGAGACACGCATTCATGTTCTCAACGTGAGGAATTGTTACTCGTGTTTCATTGCAATTCCCACACTGGTGACCCCAAAGTTAGTTTGCTGGACGTATCCAGAGACACGACACGACCATGTCTGCGAACGCTGTTACCCTCAAACTCCCCGAATTCTGGGAATCGTCAGCGTCGGCGTGGTTTGCCCAGACTGAAGCGCAGTTCGCGTTGCGTGAGATCACCGCGGATACAACACAGTACTACTACGTTGTGTCGGCTCTCGGAAGTTCAACAGCATCCAGAGTGGTGAGCCTCCTTAAAAATCCTCCGGCGGTTGGGAAGTATGCAACACTCAAAGCCCACCTATTGAAGACGTTTGAACTTTCGGACGCCGAGAGAGCCAGCAGGCTTTTCTCCCTTCAAGGGTTGGGTGACAGCAAACCGTCTGAGCTCATGGACCGTATGCCGGATCTCCTGGGCGAGCACAACCCCGATTTTCTTTTCGTTCACCTTTTCCTGCGTCAGCTGCCTTCCCAAGTAAGAGCTGCATTGGCCAACACCACAATCACTGACTGTCGGAGACTGGCTGAAGAGGCTGATAAATTTTTCCTGGCGAGTCAAGGGCACTGTGCCGCGGTCACGCTTTTTCCCGCGCACATCGCTCCTGCAACACTGGATGACTCCGCACTCGTCGCTGCGACCTCTTCTCGCCGGCAGTAGTTTTCAGGTCGCCAGCAGTCTTCAGGCCCCCAGCAGTCTTCAGGCATGTGTTTTTATCATGCAAAGTTTGGACCGAAGGCTCTTAAATGCCGTTCACCATGCAGTTTTGGTGGGTTGGGAAACGCCGGCGTTCAGTAGTTGCCATGAGCGTCGGCCGCGTAGGCAGGCTACTTTTCATCCGCGACAGCATCTTCGGACGACGTTTCGTATGTGACACGGGAGCACAGAGAAGCGTCCTGCCTGCATCCCGTTTGGACATGGTGACCGACAGCCATGGTACCCCTATGGAAGCTGCTAATGGGAGCCCCATCCGCACATATGGAACGAGGTACATTGAGTTGTGTTTCGGAGGGCATCGGTTTGGCTGGGATTTTGTTATAGCAAAGGTCGCCGTTCCCCTCCTCTGCGCTGATTTTTTGTGTGCACATGGACTATTGGTGGATGTAAAGAACTGTCGTTTGATTGACGCCGTCACGTTTTGTTCTTATACGTGCACACTCAGCGGGTCCAACTCCATACGACTGTCGAGCATGCTCTCTGCCTCAGATGACTTCCACTGTCTACTTGCCGGGTTCCCTGCCCTCACTCAGCCCACTTTCTCTGCGTCTGCCGTGAAGCATGGTGTGGAGCACCATCTCGCCATTACTGGTCCACCCGTCTATGCCCGTGCTCGGCGCCTCGACCCGACCAAGCTTGCCATGGCAAAGGCTGAGTTTGCGACATGGAACGCCTGGGTAATCGTCCGCCGATCCGACAGCCCGTGGGCATCACCCCTCCACATCGTCCCCAAACCTGGCGGCGGCTGGCGCCTGTGTGGCGACTACTGGCGGCTTAATGAGGCAACGACACCCGACCGATACCCAGTCCCGAACATACAAGATTTTTCAGCACACCTGGCTGGTATGGTGATTTTTTCCAAGGTGGACCTCGTCCGGGGATATCATCAGGTGCCTGTACATGCACTGGACATTCCCAAAACAGCAGTGATCACGCCGTTTGGTCTTTTTGAGTTCCTGAGGATGCCTCATGGCCTCATGGACTCTATTTTGCGGGACCTGCCTTTTCTTTTTGTGTATTTGGACGACATCCTGGTAGCGAGCACGTCCAAATCTCAGCACCTGACCCACCTCCGGAAACTTTTTGAATGGCTCAGCCAACACGGGCTGATAGTCAACCCTGCCAAGTGCCAGTTTGGTCTCTCCACCATCGATTTCCTGGGACACAGGGTCACTAAGGAAGGTGCACTCCCTCTCCCATCAAAGGTGGAGGCGGTAGCACAGTTTCCACGCCCGCTCACTGTCAAAGCCCTGCAGGAGTTCCTCGGCATGGTGAATTTTTACCACCGATTTATCCCTCGAGTCGCCCAGCTCATGCGGCCTTTGCACGAGGCCTTGAAAGGCAAGCCCAAGCACGCTGTGGACTGGACTGAGAGCAGGGACAAGGCTTTTACTGACACTAAGACAGCCCTGGCGAATGCCACCATGCTCGGATGCCTCGGACTATGCTGTCGGTGCCGTCTACGAGCAGTGGGTAGGCGGAGCCTGGCAGCCGCTTGCTTTCTTCAGCCGTCAGCTGCGCCCCAACGAGCGGAAGTACAGCACTTTCGACCGGGAGTTGCTGGGTCTCTACCTCGCCATCAGACACTTTCGTTCCATGCTGGAAGGTCGACACTTCACTGCTTTTGTCGACCACAAACCGCTGACTTTCGCCATGGCCAAGGTGGCTGAGCCGTGGTCCGCCCGCCAGCAACGTCACCTGTCCTACATTTCCAAGTTCACCACGGAACGGGACTGGGCTAACACCTGTCTTGAGTGCCAACAGGCCAAAGTACACCGCCATACTAAAGCCACGTTAGAGTTGTTCCCGGTGCCAGAGAGACGTTTTGACCATGTTAACGTGGACCTGGTTGGCCCTTTGCCCTCCTCTCATGGTTTCACCTACCTGTTGACCATGGTTGACAGAACCACCCGTTGGCCTGAGGCTGTGCCACTGACGTTGCTGGCATCTGTCGAGATGACACGGGCATTTATCGGCACCTGGGTTGCCCGTTTCGGCACTCCTTCAGACATATCCTCTGACCGGGGCGCACAGTTCACGTCTGAGCTGTGGAACGCTGTCGCCCAGAGCCTCGGAGTGAAACTTCACCGCACGACCGCCTATCACCCGCATGCTAACGGACTCTGTAAGCGATTTCACAGGTCGATGAAGGCTGCTTTGCATGCCAGCCTCAAGGACAGCAACTGGGTCGACAAGCTCCCGTGGGTAATGCTGGGCATCGGGACTGCACCGAAGGAGGACCTACAGTCCTCATCCGCAGAGCTTGTCTATGGCCAGCCGCTGCGGGTTCCAGGGGATTTTGTCCCTAGCACCACTGTTCCTTGGTCTGCGACTCTCCAGCGGGCCATGCTACTGGACAATGCGAGGCTTTTCGCACCTGTCCCTACATCCCGTCACGGCCTCCCTCAGTTGCACGTCCCCGCTGGGCTTCGGGCGGCTGACTTCGTTTTCATTTGCCACGACGCCCACAGGGGACCGCTAAGCCCGCCCTACGAGGGGCCATTTCGGGTTTTGGAGAGAGGGGACAAACATTTTGTGGTGGACATGGGCGGCAAACCGGAGCGACTCTACATCGATCGCCTCAAACCAGCTCATTTGGACGTGGCTAGGCCCATCGAATTGGCCCAGCCCCCGCGACGCGGGCGACCTCCAGCTCTGCCCCCACCCCCTTCTCCCCTCCCTTCCAAAACTCCCACACTCCATGCCCCACACCCGTGTCATGGCGGGACACCTGCCACAGTTGTGTCTCCTCGACCGCCTGTACGGCACAGCCGTTGTGGCCGGTTAATACGACCACCTCTCCGGTGATTTCTGCATTCTGTTTTTTTTCTTCTGTTATGGTGAATTCTGGGGGGACGTGTGTAGTGAATGTGACTAACATAATTCACCCTTGTTCTGGAGTGTGGTTCTACACACTTATTTCATGTAGTTGTTTAACGTTATGAGCCCCATGCTTGGTTGGTTACTGGACAGCGCCTTTTTTATGATTCAGTGTTGCTGCTTCTTTGAAACGAGACACGCATTTGTGTTCTCAATGTGAGGAATTGTTACTCATGTTTCAATGCAATTCCCACAAACCAACCTTTTCATTTCAATGACTTCTCACAGGGAAAAAGAGAAACGCACAAAATGTCCCCGGTCGCCCCGAGCGAACCGGTGTTCAAATGGCGTGGAGGTGGATGTGGATGTGGGTGTGGAGGTGGAGGTGGAGGTGGATGTGGGTTGATTGGAGCCGATCACAGCTCTGTTCATTAAGGGGTGCGGCTGTCTACTACAGTATAAACCCGGGGCGACTCATCACATCCCTATCACATGCCATTAAAGAAAAGGGGAGAAAAAGAGGTGGGACACCCACCCTGAGGGACGCCTCATCCTCTCTCTCTCTCTCTCTCTCTCTCTCTCTCTCTCTCTCTCTCTCTCTCTCTCTGCGCTTCATAATGAACGGGTGTCAAGCCACCCTGGCGCTGGTGTACAGCCAGACATATTATAGGTTTGGTCAAACGCCAACTTCTCTCTCTCTCTCTCTGTCTCTCTCTCTGTCTGTCTCTCTCTCTCTCTTTGTCTCTCTGTCCTTTGGCAGGAGCTCTTATCTGTTGATGTGTCCTGTTGATAATGTGACTTTAATCCCATCTTTAAAATGACATTTATCATCTGTGAAATGGCACTCGAGGTCCTCTGCTAATTTCTAGGCTTTCTGTTGGACTTTTTATTGATACTTGATCTTCCTTCCTCTTACTGTAAGTCTTCAGTGTCTTTGTGTCTCTAGAGAAACACATAAAATGTATTTTATTAATATAATATAACCCTTGTTTAAGTGTCTTTGTGTGTATAGAAAAACACACAATATGTATTGGTATGGTGAATATTTGTTGGTGCCACACTAGAAAGCATTTCTACATTGCTTCTTCTGTCATCTCTCGCCGCCGCCGCCGCCGCCGCCGCCGCCACACATTTTTTTTAAATATCGAAATCCCCCCCTCCCCCCCTAAGGCTGAAAGATATTAGCATTTCTGCTAATTCAGATTTGCATGGGAACATGCATGGGGCCGTTTTCTTTTCCCTTTCGGTTTCACAGCCAAGAAACAAAAAAAGGTCTGGCAGTACAGGAAGGCGGCGTGGAGGAGAACGCGACGCATCATCATGTGTCATCATAACGTCCTATTTATAACGCCGCAAGCGGAGCCCAATTTATGCTGGACGGCCTATAGGAAGCGATGCTGACAGTCATTTTAGGGGGAAGAGAGAGGGGAAATGAGTTATTCAGATATCAATATGGGATACATTTATACATTTCCTCAATATGGGAAACGTTTCTGACAAAATATGTACTGGGCAGAGAATATATCTGCATAATGTGCGTTCGACGCACTCTTATGACTTTTCATAAGTAAAATACAGTATACAGTATGAAATCACGATTCGGCTCTGATAACACAGTTCAGCCTCAGAAGGTTTTTTCTTTCGCGCCGCTGCCTGACTAGCGAACAACTAGCCGAAGGAATCGGTTTGAATTTAATGATCCGAAAAGCTCAGCGGCTCCTCCGGCACCGAAACCCAGCGGTCGACAAACAAATCCCTTCTTCCCTGAGACCTTTCATCTAATCTGGGCTGTCCTTGTACAACCCCACCACTACACCCCCCGCCCCCCCCCCCCCCACCAGAACCAGACAACACACCGTGGAAATCAACCCCCTTCCTCGCCCGGAGATCCACCTGCGTCGGCGCGGCAACGGCAGCTTTTTTTTCCGGTTTCTGGGTCTAACCTTGGCCCAGTAGGAAAGCCGAGCTCTTATTATCCTCTCTGTCTCTCTCTGTCTCTGTGTCTCTCTCTCTCTCTGTCTCTCTCTCTCTGTGTTTCTCTCTCTCTCTGTCTCTCTCTCTGTGTCTCTGTCTGTCTCTCTGTCTGTGTCTGTGTCTGTGTCTGTGTCTGTGTCTGTCTCTCTCTGTCTCTGTCTCTGTCTCTTTCTCTGTCTCTCTCTCTCTCTCTCTGTCTCTGTCTCTGTCTCTGTCTCTCTCTCTGTCTCTCTCTCTCTCTCTCTCTCTGTCTCTCTCTCTCTCTCTCTCTCTCTCTCTCTCGTCTTTCTCCCCTTCCCAAGTGCTTTTGTGAGGGAATTAGGGCATTATTAACGTCCTAATCCGGCTCCAGGAAGCCGGATAATCCCATCCTTCTCCTTTGGGATCCCAGAGATACTTGGGGGGGGGGGGGGGGGGGGGGGGGGGGGGGGGGGGGGGGGGGGGGGGGGGGGGGGGGGG
>JAOPJH010072360.1:0-10419 GCA_027122575.1 Merluccius polylepis
TTCATATCTTGCCTGTCCATCATCATGCCTTTTACCCCCATCTAGATTACCAAACTGGATAATTCCATAACATTAATTAATAAGTATTCCATATGACATAAGAAATAACTTATTAAACTACACATAAATGCACTTCACTTGGGAATCGAACCCAGCACGCAGAATCTCAAGACTGTGTTGGGATTGGGGGATTTGTTGACATTAACGCGCTGAATTTCAAACGGGCCAATCAGCGCGTAGTATCTGACCCCGTCTGTTAACCTCCGACCAGTGACGCTTCTGACTTCACCCGCTGAAATCCACAGTCGTGACCGGAGGATCGTCAGCGGTCTGGATCTGGATATATTTATGTTCCTCAGCCCGAAGTTGAACCTGGCTGTCTTCAGTTCGGTAAGTAAATTAACACAAATTAAAGGCTTGTTGAATGACGTTAGGTATATACGGCTTAATTTATCAGAGGGCTGCATTACAGACAGCTAACATTGAGTTAATGTCCCGATAGCTTCACGTCTACATTAAATTGGACTCTCATAACCGCGTAGAAACGTCTTTAATACATGTTCAGACGTGTTTAGGAGACAAAGTGTATTATTAGTAACCGTTTCATTAGTTTGACTGCTCGAAAAATGCAGTGTGAGTTTAACGTTAACGTTTCCCGCTCGGGGGTCAGTCTATGTGCTGAAGCCTCTGGTTAGCTAACCGCGCTGCTTATTGCGGCTATTACCTCTGTGTTAACTAGATGTATCCCTGTAACATATGTGGAGAAAACGTTAAGTCTGTAAAAGCACATGTTTTGCATTGCAAACTGCACCGCAATGAACCCCGACGTATTTTTAAATGTGTTGAACCAAGTTGTAAGCAGGTGTTTTCAGGCTATATAGCTTTAAAGTCGCACTTCTATCGACACCACAACAGAACCGTTACACGAACCGTTACTCAGCAGCCTCAGGATGTGACTTAGCGCCATTAAAATGCACCGTGTCACTTTGTGAACGCGAGTGCGAGGGAACTAAACCGTTGGTTGCTCACTTAAAGGAGCATATAGCAGAAGGGCGTCATGTAGCTTGCCCAGCGAGAGGATGCAAAAGTGTGTTCAGTGCAAAATCGTCTTTTAGCCCTCACATGTCGAGAAAGCACAGACATTGGTCAGAAAATGTGATTTGTGCATCAAACCAAGATACACACTGTGAGAGGCCCACTACAAGTGCTACCATACAGGAACCTGCGGGTGGTTCAGATGCTGAAGACGCTGTAGGGGATGAGTCTAATTTCAGCAACCTGTATCTGAGAAATGTATGTATGTTTTACATGAAACTACAGGGACAGCATCTTCTTCCAGTGTCTACCATTCAAAACATTGTCGAAGAAATGCAGAATATACATGAATTGGGACAGACATATACTTTGAATCGACTAAACTTGCTTCTAAAAGATATGTCAATTTCAGATGAAGACATTGTAAAAATCAGTGACACAATTAAACAGTCTGATCTGTTTACAGCTTGCCACACAGGGCTCATGAGAACTGCTTACTCAAGAACCCAGTGCTTTAAAGACATGTTCAATTACGTGGAGCCCAAAAAAATCTTGTTGGGCAGAGATGAGAACAGGATAGAGAGGTGTGCCTATTATATTCCTGTGCTAAAAACTTTAAAGGGTATGCATAGGTCTGATTTTTGGCAGGGCCTCATATCAGTGGATCCTAATGTTTCCAAAACAGACGTTCTCTCTGACAGTTGTGATGGTAAGGTGTTTATGTCAAACACATTTTTTCAGGAAAATCCAAGTTGTCTCAAGCTGGTTTTATACCAGGATGCATTCGAAGTTGTGAACCCATTGGGATCTGCAAAAAAGAAGCACAAGGTTTTGGCTGTGTACTTCTCTCTGCTCAACATGCCCCCCCATGTACGATCAAATGTTGACCATATGCAGCTGGTTTTGTTGTGTAGAGAAAAGGATTTCAAGGATTTTGGTCATGCCAAGGTTTTCTCTGAACTTCTTGCTGATCTGAAAGAACTGGAGGAAAATGGGATAACACTGGGAGATGAACATGTAAAGGGAGCTCTCTACTGCATTGCTGGAGACAACCTGGGCTCTCACACCATTGGTGGTTTCACAGAAAATTTCTGTTCATCTGAGTACTTCTGCAGATATTGTCTGATTTCTCGAACTGAATTTCAGGGCGATCCTAACATCTGTGGACGGGAGCGGACTCCAGAAACGTACAGATCTGCCATTGAACAGCTGGAGACAGGGGATGCTCCACAAGTACAAGGAATAAAGTTCAGGTCAGTATTTAATACTCTACAAAACTTTGATGTTTGTTCACCTGGCATGCCCCCCTGTCTCGGACATCTTCGAGGGTGTCCTTTCCTATGATGTTGCTCTTTACGTCAAGCACTTCATCAGCAAAAATAAATGGTTCACCTACACAATTTTGAACAGGCGAATCAATCAGTTAAAATACAAAGCAACAGATGCTGGCTCCAAACCTTGTGAGGTCAGTCCTCATACACTGAAACTGAGTGGACATGCTGTCCAAAATTGGAACTTCTTGAGACTGTTGCCTCTGATAATTGGAGACAAAGTACAGGACCCCCAAGATAATGTGTGGCAGCTAATCTTGCAGCTTAAGGACATTGTTGACCTGATTTGTGCTCAGCAAATTTCCAAGGCTCAGGTCGCCTATCTGGATGTTCTCATCCAAGAATATTTGGAAACCAGGAAGGCACTATTTCCAGATATCAACTTGAGACCTAAACACCATTTTATGCTGCATTATCCAGGACTGATCCTGAAATTTGGCCCACTCATCAGGGTATGGACTATGCGTTTTGAGAGCAAACATAGTTACTTCAAAAGATGTGCAAGGCATCTGAAGAATTTCAAAAATCTGTGTTCAACTCTTTCAGAGAGGCATCAGATGTTTCAGGCCTTTCTTTCTGCTGGGTCAATGAGTCCTCCAGCCTTGCAAATAAAAGATGGCTCACCATTTTACTCAGAGCTTTACAGTGAGCAAGTTAAAGGCACAGTCCTCCATTTTGGCTTCACTGAAAGAAATACAAAAATTCCTGTTGATGTGCAGTATAATGGGATAATTTACAGGAAGGGCCAATTTGTTGTCACTAAGAATGATGATTCAGTTGAATTTGGTGAAATCATCCTCATTCTCGTGAAAGATGATTTTGAACTTCATTTTCTGATGAGAGTTTATAATGGGGAATTTCTTTCACACTACCACATGTATTCTGTAAAAAAGGACACTGGAAGATTAGAATGCAGACATGTTAGCGAATTGATTGACATGTGGCCTTTATCATATTACATAAACAATGGATACCAGATTGTCCCATTGAAGCACAGTCTCCTGTCCCACTAAATCAGTAGGCTACATGCTAAACTTTCTGTTGTGTGTCTTAACAGATATGGCTGAATCACTGAAGATAAGTGATGCCATATCAGCAGTGCTTCCGGATCTTCCTGATGAAGTTGTCATGTCAGTAGAAGATACTTTGAAGACACTTGGTGCAGTAACGACAGATGATTTGCAGTACATTACGGAGGGAGACTTGCTGCCAGTATTAAAGCCCATACAAGCCAGAAGAATGGTTGCTGCCTGGGCCCAAAAAGGTGAGTGTAAAACATTGCCACCACAACACAGCACACTTCTCTTATAGGGCTGCACAAGTAATTACATTTATTTTATTTTAATCATTTTTGATAATATATTGCAGCCCTTCTATCTACAAATGTATCAATAGTTTTGTTTAATTATTTCAAATCTCTTATACTTTTACAGACTCATCCACCCCAACTCCAGCCCCGGCATGTTCCTCTCCAGTGCCTCTCTTTTCCTCTCCCTCCTCGGCCACTACCTCACCAGCATCTACATCATCCAGATCTACATCCTCACTCTCAGGAAGCAGTTATCAACTTGCACCAAACTGGATAGACAATTTTCAGATACCATGGCAGAAGCTCCCTGAAGCGTTGGTACAGAGTTTGGAAAGACAGAAAAGGCCAAGTGCGCAACTACGGCGAGAAATGATAAGGACTGTCGTCTCTGAGATGATGAAGAGTTGTAATACTCCAACCAAGCACAACACCACAGAGATAGCAAACAGGATGGTGGCCAGGTATCCCAAGTCTCTTCAAGATGTTATTGATGGTGATGTTATTGGACTTGGATATCATTCCCTGGCAAAGCAACTCCAGTCAAGAGTGGAAAATGTCAAACAACCTGACACACCAAAGATTAAGAAACGCAAAGCTGCATCAGATGATGACACTGATGAAATATCTGCTGCACAAAGAGCAAGTGTTCAAGACACGTATGGCTGTATCAACTGGATGCCGAAACATCTGCCACTCACTGAGACTGAGGAGAGTCAGCTAGAAACAAAAGAAAAATTAAAGATGATTGAAGAAATGGAAATGAACAACAGTTCAGATGTTGTGAGAGACTTAATTAAGTCCACCTATTTCACGCAGCGTAAAGAAATCAATAGTGGTGCAAGCATCCAGAAATTAAGCGAGGAATGGCCATTTTTGTTTAAAGATATCGGCATGGCAGCACACTACCAGGAACTGACTGGAATGAGTTTGATTGAGTTCTTCCTTGCCAATGTGGACAAAAAGGGGGCACGTCTCTTAAACTTCTTCAAACGTGTTGATGCACATAAACACAAACAAGTTCTGGATGCTCTTCTCAAGCTTCAAACTGAAAGAGGTCAGTCAACTGGTTGCTCCGAAGAGGTCATACAGATGGTGCTTCTTTTACTGGCTCATTTTGATGAGAAGGAAGAGCATCTGTTCCATTTCGTCGAGAAGACAACCCTTGCTGAGGAGGTTCAAATGGAGAATGTGCCATCAACACCCTGCCTTATTGTGTGTGGTAAGTAAACTGAACCAAACCTGCAAGCTTTCTCTACCAATATTCTAACACCCACTTGTACTTTTGGCTTGTTTACTTTCATGTTAGCTTGTAGCCCACTTTGATACACTTTAACATTTACCTGATAACAAGTTCTGCCAACAGAAGATTGTATGACTCTGTTCCAATATTGAAATAAGTATCATTGCATTTCTATTTATGGCTGTTATTGAAGCCCTTGTCATTAAAGTTTATTTTTTATTCATGTTGTTTATTCTTAGGGTCCTCCTGCTTTGCCGCCGAGACATTTATGTTGAGCATTGACAAAGAGGTTGTCAACAACCACATCACTTCCTTCACATCTGCCATCTGCCTGATCTTTAGCAGTTACTATTGCTTCAACATTCACTACCCAGTGGAACTGAGGTCTACATTGGAGTTCCTCCAAAGGTAAAATGTCTTTATTTTTATGATATTAGAAAATGCAAAAATGTTATATCCCACCTGATGTTGTTCTCTCTCTCTCTCTCTGTCTCTCCGTCCGTCTCTGTCTGTCTCTTTCTCTGTCTCTCCGTCCGTCTCTGTCTGTCTGTCTCTCTCTGCGTCTGTCTGTCTCTCTTTCTATCTGTCTGTCTCTCTCTCTGTCTCTCTCTGCATCTCTCTGTCTGTCCGTCTGTCTCTCTCTGTCTGTCTCTCTGTCTGTCTCTCTCTGCATCTCTCTGTCTATCTCTCTCTGCATCTGTCTGTCTGTCTGTCTCTCACTGTCTGTCTCTCTGTCTGTCTCTCTGCATCTGTCTGTCTGTCTCTCTCTGTCTGTCTGTCTCTCTCTGTCTGTCTCTCTCTGTCTGCATCTGTCTGTCTGTCTGTCTCTCACTGTCTGTCTCTCTCTGCATCTGTCTGTCTGTCTCTCTCTCTCTCTCATAAAGGTGTTTCTTTTCTATAAATCCGGAGAAAGGCACCAAAGTTGAGTGGAAGAAGAAGAAGAAAGTGTTTTCAGTCAACCCACGAGTCTTCACGCTCATCTCAGATCTTGCTGACCATGAGTGGACCTTCCAGTGATGTTGTGGTTAGATTTGTTAGATAAGTGCACTTCAAAGTCACACTCAAATTAAGTGTAAATGTTTCTTGGCGAAATGTGAGTTTATAAGTCAAGTGTATTCAGCTTACTACACTGGTTTTGAAATTTGAAAAGATCTTTACAACAAATGTGAAATAAAGAGTTTCTATATTTTAACATTTCAAAGTGGATTTTTTTTGTTTTGCTGTTGGTACATCTTGTATTTTCTTAGTTATTTTTATATTAATTTCAGATTTTTTTTATATTGTTAAAATAAGCAATTTTTTAAAACTAAAACAGTACACAATACATTTTGTTTAAAACCCTTAAATTAAGAAAAGGTTTTACCGTAATTTAACGGTAGAGGTTCGGCAACCACAGCTGCCGGTGGTTCACTGTAAAAATAACAACTTTTCAGGTTGAAACATTTTTTTTTAAATTTTAAAACTTTTTTTTTAACGGTTAAATACCAAATTTAACACATTTTTTAACCGTAAAATCAACAACTTTTCATGTAAATTTTCAGGTAAAACAATGTTTTTGTTAAAATTTAAAAAGCTTTTTTTTACGGTTAAATACCGTTTCTTAACTTTAAAATCTGTTTTTTTTTTACCGTAAATGAAGAAAATATTTGACCGTAATTTAACGGTAGAGTTTCGGCAACCACAGCTGCCGGTATTTTACCGTAAAAAGAACAATTTATTTTTTACAGTGTGGCTATGCACGCTCTCTCCGGGTCTGACACCACCTCCTATCCCGTTGGTAAAGGGAAGGTGTCCACGCTCAAGGCCATGAGACTAGTACCTGGTGACCTGCTTCACTTCATCGGAGAGGAGGGAGCTACTGATTTACAAATCACAGAGGCAGTGAGGGGTTTCTTCCTGGCTCTGTACAACCAAAGAAAGTCTGCATCTCTGAACGTCGCCAGATATGACATTTATCGAAAGCACAAAACCCCCCAGCACTGAAGACACTGCCTCCTACCAAGCGCAACGCACACCTCCATGGACGGCATGCCCATCTACAGATGATGCTTTGGAAAGCAGCAGACCGCCCTGATCCACCAGCTGTGGACATTACCAACTTTGGATGGGACAAGAAGGAAGGCGAGAAGGAAGGAGAGGAAGTCATCATGCCTGCCCTGGATGCAAGCCCCGTTGCTCCTCTGTTGGCAATCTTCGCCCTGTTGGACATTATCAGCTGTAGCTGCAAAGCTGGGTTAAAGCCATGTACAACAAGAAAGTGCAGCTGTGCAGCTGCAGGCCTGGCCTGTACCAGCTACTGCTTCTGCAAAGGCAATGACAGTACATGTTGCAACCCACTCACACACTCACAGCAAGAAGAGCAAGACGACAAGTATGTAGAGTCTGAAGAAAATGAAGACAGAGCAGGCAATGACGTTGATGATGAAGATATGCTTATATAGTGCAGAGTAGCAGAAGTGCAAGGCGCTCTTGCTTGATGAAGTAGAATAGTGCACATAGAGTTTTCTGCTCTGATAATTTTGGGTATACTGGTGTTTTAAAACCTGTTCCAGGACTCTTGTGTTCTACCTGTAACATGTATTATACTCCTTTCTCTATGTTATTTATCCATAGTATTATAGTTTGATATGGTACTTGCCTTTGTTTACCTCCAGTGTCACCTCAGAGTGTGATGTTATGTGAATTAAAATGTACATATTCTGCATCATTTGGATAATTGTGTTCATAAATATCCTACAATTTATATTTATAGATTTAGTATCCTTTAAAACTTCTAAATTGACTCAAAATTCATCAAAAACGGCCCACCGGGAGTTGAAATATGGTCACTTTTGGTTTAAACTGCCATTTTGAATTCTGAAAATGTCAGAAATGGATTCAGCATCCTCAATAACCCCCAAAACCATTCCAATATTGTCCAAATCGGCCAAGCAGTTGCTGAAATATTGCCCATATAGGCGATTATGCTAATTAACGCTAATAATGCTAATTATGCTAATTGCCCAACATATGCAAGTTAGCATCCGGCAGTTTCTTAATGCTGGGGACCCATACTGTACATTTCTAACAAAAAACTTTGGTGTACTCAACATTTCCAGGTTCACATTCCTGGCAAATAGACAGCGTAGGGAGCGGCGTAACACACCTGTGAGCGTGTGACAGGAAACGCCGGCGTCCTCCGAGTGCAGACAGTTATGGTCGCCCCAGGCCGCCTTGGGGCACTGCTCCAGGGTCAGCTCGTTCCCGGTGCAGCGCACCTCGTCCAGCCACACGCGGCCCGCGCCCTCGCCGAAGCGCGCCTGACCCCAGGCCCTGGCGACGCCGCTGCCCGGACAACAGGTGAGACGGGAACAGGTGAGACGGGAGGGTGCTGTTAGGCAAAGGCGCAGTTCCATCACCGCCCCCTAGGGGGCAGCCAAGTATCCCATGTAGTAAAAGTTAATAACTATATATTCACATTTACATGTGAATATAACCGCAGGCCTACCTGTATGAGTTAATAGCACCTGTGTGTGTTATATAGGCTTGCACGGATTTAAATTCAACATCAATCAAAGTCAAAATAAAATTGAATTTGTTTGAATTTGTCTGAATTTTTTTGTCGGAAATAGTTTTAGTTTGTCAAAATTTCAAACACGTATGACAACACACGCACTACAACGTCAGATGTTGTTTGTAAAAATGAACCCAAAGTGTGGCAACCATTTCTGGGGAATGCGCAGCTGGCCTGTGGACATTCTCAGGTGTGGCTCTCCTAGACTTCACCTTCTCAGGTGTGGCGCTCCTAGGCTTCACCTTCTCAGGTGTGGCGCTCCTAGGCTGCACCTTCTCAGGTGTGACGCTCCTAGGCTTCACCTTCTCAGGTGTCACGCTCCTAGACTTCACCTTCTCAGGTGTGACGTTCCTAGGCTTCACCTTCTCAGGTGTGACGCTCCTAGGCTGCACCTTCTCAGGTGTGACGCTCCTAGGTTGCACCTTCTCAGGTGTGACGCTCCTAGGCTGCACCTTCTCAGGTGTGACGCTCCTAGGCTTCACCTTCTCAGGTGTGACGCTCCTAGGCCACACCTTCTCAGGTGTGACGCTCCTAGACGTCACCTTTTCAGGTGTGACACTCCTAGACTTCACCTTCTCAGGTGTGACGCTCCTAGACTTCACCTTCTCAGGTGTGACGCTCCTAGACTTCACCTTCTCAGGTGTGACGCTCCTAGGCTTCACCTTCTCAGGTGTGACGCTCCTAGACTTCACCTTTTAGGGTGTGACGCTCCTAGGCCGCACCTTCTCAGGTGTGACGCTCCTAGACTTCACCTTTTAGGGTGTGACGCCCTAGGCTTCACCTTTTAGGGTGTGACGCTCCTAGGCCGCACCTTCTCAGGTGTGACGCTCCAGGCTTCAACTTCTAGGGTGTGACGCTCCTAGGCCGCACCTTCTCAAATGTGACGCTCCAGGCTTCAACTTCTAGTGTGTGACGCTCCTAGACTTCACCTTCTCAGGTGTGATGCTCCTAGGCTGCACCTTCTCAGGTGTGACGCTCCTAGGCCGCACCTTCTCAGGTGTGACGCTCCTAGGCCGCACCTTCTTAGGTGTGACGCTCCTAGACGTCACCTTTTCAGGTGTGACGCTCCTAGACTTCACCTTCTCAGGTGTGACGCTCCTAGACTTCACCTTCTCAGGTGTGACGCTCCAGGCTTCACCTTCTAGGGTGTGACGCTCCTAGGCATGTATGTGCCAAACCAAACAGAGCTAACGTACACGTGTACGCTTTAACACAGTACACTTGCGACACACACACACACACAAACATGCACACACACACACACACACACACACACACACAAACACACACACTCGCTCGACGTATGCATATCTGAGAGACACTAAAACGGCCCAGGAACAATGAGGGTTATTCAGGGCCCGGGCCCAGATGTTATGCCTACAGTCCCTTCCCTCTCTGTACGTCCAAATAGAGAGAATACTTCACATACTTCTGTACATAGTTAGAGAGAAACAGATGGAGAGAGAGACAGAGGACAGAGAGAGAGAGAGAGAGAGACAGAGGACAGAGAGAGAGAGAGAGAGAGTCCTTTTGTATGTGTCCATGACAGATTTTCAAGGTGCCACTTTGCACAACAACTACAAAAGGGCGTGTGTGTGTGAATGTGTGTGTGTGTGTGTGTGTGTGTTTGTGTGTGTGTGCGTGTGTGTGTGTGTGCGTGTGTGTGTGTGCATGTGTGTGTGTGTGTACCTCAGGCCCAGCTGTCTGCAGACCACCTCTGCGTCGCTGTCGTCCCACTGGTCATCACACACCGACCCCCACTGTCCCCCATGGAAGACCTCGACCCTGCCCTCCGACCCCGAGACGCCGCCCACCAGCCGCACCGGGACCACCGCTGCACGCACACACACACACACGCACACACACACACACACACACACACACACACACACACACGCACGCACGCACACCCACGCACACACACACACACACACACACACACACACACACA
>JAOPJH010072383.1:0-10416 GCA_027122575.1 Merluccius polylepis
TTATTATTATTATTATTATTATTATTATTATTATTATTATTATTATTATTATTATTATTATTATTATTATTATTGCAACCATTTAGCACTTAACAATCAGGAACATTGAGTGGGACCAAAACCTGTGTATTTCAACAAACTCTGACATCACTGGTGAGAAACACAATAAATCGATGTCTTAAACACTCAGGAACATATCATTTATGAATACACTTGACTTATATTGCACACAAATTTAACACAATGTTCACACTAGGGTGATGGTGGCTTTTCAAACTGGACAGCAGTGGTACACCATGCTATTGTAAGCCTAATAAAAATGAATTGCTTTGTATGAGAGCAAGAAAGAGGGAGAATAACAGCATTAAAGGAAGGGCAAAAAAAGCAATGGCTCTTGCAAGCCATTATCCTTTGCTATTAACAGAAATGCTGTCGCTCTTGTAGCCCGACAAGACAGCAGAGCCTCTCCTACACATTTAATCTCAGCTGCTTGACAATACTCCATACATCCACACTGGAGCCTCACTAAATAAATAATGACTGCCTTTTTCTAGATGAAGGTGATGGGTACCAGCACTCATGTTCAGGAAGGAAGAAGTTATCCCTCAAAGATTGCTGTTAAAAAATGTATTATTAAAGACAGCTTGCTGAGTGTATTGTCAAAGTAATACGGATTGGCATTTCTGTGACATTTAGCTTTCCTAAGAAAGCCAATATCTTTTTTTGTTTGTTTATGTGCTAATTGCTTTAATGCTAATATGATGTGTTCATTAGTTGTATGGTTTTGGGAATTAGGATGTGTATGAAACACATTTGTTTAGAACAAGGGTTGTCAGATCAGGATCAGTGTCTATTGTCTTTGATGTAACCCTGTGTGAGCCAGCTGTACCTGCCCTGAACAATCCTTTTTCAAACAGGAAACCCTGTTGAACCTGTCCATTAACAGTTTACATTACTAGCTTCACTTGTGTAGGTTTATATGTCAACAAGCTTGTCAGTCATAACCAGCACTGTACATGCTATTTGTTATCCCGCTAAGGTTGGTAATGTATTGTAGGGTCACATTACAAGACATGAACCTGGAATGTTTTGCAAGGAATTGTATATACTCTTCAAAGCGTCTTTCCTTTAATAATAATAATAATAATAATAATAATAATAATAATAATAATAATAATAATACTAGGCCTACTAATAATAATAGTGATCTTTGAATACTAAATGTGCAGTTGATTCCCATTTGGCACCTTGCTTTTACAATAGTCACTGTTGTTGAAGCTTGAGATGGGACCTTTTATTGAGGAACCATCCACACACACTCACACAACCTACAGGATGGATCTGTGGTCAAGGAGATGGTTGGCGCTAGGATTGCTCGACCCATTCGCCGCTGCTTGAGGCTATGATAATGATGCATGATGGTACCACCGTAAGCTAGTTAATAGCGCCCTGTTGCAGGTGTACTCACCTCAGCACAATTGTGTTTAAATGTGGTTCGTTTGAGAAGATAAAGTGAAATACGCTGGGTAGGCATATCAGCCCTTCCTCACCCTCCTCTCGCTCTGCCCCCCCTTTAATTATTTCTGTGTCCAAACACCTTTGATGTGCAGTGCTGTTTGAAGTGAACCTGCTGTATGTCTGGTGTGCGGCTGTGTGTTTGGACAGTGTTCAAAACATCCTAGTGTACATCCGCCATGGCCTGGGCCTCATAAGGCCTGTGTTGACAGCCGAGTGGAAAAGCAAATGGTCCTGTGTGCCCATAGTCTCGGCTGACATTGGCAGGGACCAACCTTTTGCAGATCACACTTCTCCCTTCCTCTGCTTCTCCTCCTCCCGTCTTATTTGCATCCTACCCTCTGTTTTCCTTCCTCCTTTTTTTCCGTTCTGGGGTTGGTTCCTTGGCACAAGCAGGCTGGCATGGAAGAATTAAAAAAAGTGGGAATTATTTTATTTCCAGATCTGAAAAGGAATGGGGGACAATGCAGCAGAAGGCTGATAAACTTACAGCAACAGTCATGCAACAGATCCCTATTGCCAATTATAAAAGGTTCGGATGTTCTCTGAAGTTGTCAGGCAGAAAAAAAATCCTCCTAATGTCTGGCAAAAATAATTCTGGATTTAAAGGTTGAGAATGAATGTCCTGTCCTTCCAACTCTTAAACTCTTCTCAAAATCTAGACACGCTGGTTCTGTTTAGGAGGACCACTGTTGGCTGCTGTGATGGGAAATGTAGAACATACCTTCTCTTGTGTAGTTTGTCCTCCTGAGCTGATTGCTGCCAAGCCACATCCACTTCAAGTTGTTGCTGTTGTTGAGACTTTCCTACTACATTCTTAGGAAAAACAGCAACAAAAGAGCCAGTGTTTGTATTTGGGTCACCAATTTAATGGCAATGGACCAGACAACCTGGCACATTGTAGTGCCATTATTTGTTGAAACTTTGGCCAGGGTTTACCGCATACTCAGTCATCCTTTTTTTCCCCTCTGGCATGCATCCAGGAGGACAATGTATGGAAAGCGTGATGTGGGATGGTTTTTAACGTCAGTTCTGGGATTGTTAACGGGTCCATTTGAGTTCTGTGCAGTTCCATTGTAGCTTTTTTGTTTTTATACATGAATCATTTATATCCCATGGGTTACGAGATGATCATAATAGACTCCAGCTCCTGAATGATGTATATGAGTGTATGGCAAGCCGTTTAAACATGTAATCAGTAGCGCTAATAGCAATTTCCGATATCAACAATTGCTGTTTGACTAGTTAGAATTCCAAGCCAACATATCCATAATGTATTTTTGATTAGTAGCTATTCTAATTAAAGATATCTACAACTAATTTCTCACTAGTCAAAATGTTAATTCTTGATATCAACAATTAATTTCTTACTAGTGGAAATGTTCATTCTAGATATCTGTAACTTAATTACAACTAGTCCACTTTTACCATTGACTTCTATTCAAACTCAATTACAGATATCTATAATTCAATTTTGACGTGTTATAATTCCAAGTTGACATATCCATAATGTAATTTTGACTAGTTGCAATTTTTATGAATGATATCTACCACTCACTTCTCACTAGTCAAAATGTTAATTATTGATATCAACAATTCAATTCTTACTAGTGGCAATGTTCATTGTAGATATCTACAATTGTTCTTACAATACAGATATCATAAATGGAATTGTAGATATCTAAAATTCAATTCTGACTAGTCAAAATGTAATTATTGATATATCTAGAATTGCACTTCAGATATCTGAAATACAATTGTAACCAGTGAAAATTATATTTGTAATAGTAACAATTATATTTGAGATATCTACAATTCCTATTATAACTAGTCAGAATGTAATTTTAGATATCAAAAAAGGAATCTCCACTAGTCAAAATGTAATTGTTGATATTGTCAATGGCGTACGTACATATGCAATGAATATGGTAATTTGGGTGACATATCCGAAATGAATTTGGGCGACGATGACGAGCGAGAAGGATGAGAAGGACAAACCATGGAGCAAGAAGGACTTTCTAATACTGAGACTGCATACACCTTGATTATATGCCTGTTCAATGGCAAAACATTTCAGTTGGGTTTTAATAATCACCCGATTCGCCACTCCAAAACAAATGTATGGTGCCAGTTGCCATGTCAACATTTGTTGAAGATTAATGAGGGAGACATATTTAAAAATCAACCAATGGCTTTGTGGTACTTCAATGATATGACGTCCACTTACATGCGGACAATTGTTGCAATCGGAAATGTCAAATTACATTTCCACTAGTCACAATCCTTTTTCAACATGTGGAAATTCAATTGTAGATATCTATAATCGTTATTCTTACTAGTGAAAAAGGAACTACTGATATCTATAATTAAATTAAAGAAATCTGTAAATCAGTTTTGACTAGTCGAAATGTAATTTCTACATGTGAAAGTATATTTGTAACATGTCGAAATAGTTTTCCAGATAGTTTAAATTAACATTTTACCTAGTCAAAATGAAATTAAAACATGATCGCTACTAGTCAGCCCTACTGATGTTAAAACGGCTTGCCATAAACAGACTGATACTGCTGCTCAAAGGTTGGAGGGACGAGCAGTCTGTGATTTCAGCTGTACAGACAAATCACCATACCATGGTGTGTGCTCAACAAAAACCTGTGTGTGACCAGATTTGTAAATGTGTTCAACATAGATGTGTAAATGCGTACACAGATTATGTCGGCTGAAAAGTTTTGCTCAGGAAATGCAGACAAGTCATCAGTGAAGACTCTCATTGGCTGTTTATGGACACGTGACGTTTGTTACACTTTTGCCGCGGCAGAGATTTCTGTGCGATGTGTCTCTGAACGACTGCACACGCACTATGACAATACGCATTTACAGATTGTTCTACGCATTTACACATCTGTTTTACACATTTATGTGTACGGATGTATGTACAATTTTGCAAGAATAAGTTATTTACATAATGTATTTACTATTCTTCAAAATAGCACCTAAAAGTAATTTATTAAAGCGAAGAGTAGTACAAATACTAGTAGGTCGATCTACACCGTACACTAACGACTCAATGACTGGTGGATTATTCTTCTGTCAACACCGCCTCCACCAATCAGCGGCACAGTCTGTTTGTGACGTCAGATGCGGAAGGAGTCGTTGGTTTCCGAGTTGCAGATGAAGGCGAGTTTTTTTTTTTTTTTTATCAACACAAGAAGGTTATACAGAGTGTAAACTGAAAAAGTGAAATAATCGTAAAACATAACACAAAGAAGCAAACATCAGCTTATTCTAATTACAATGTAGAAACAAACACAAAGAGTCATCTAACGTATTACAAACAAAGTAAGCAGAAGAGGGCGAGATTAAATAATACATGTACATTCTATATTAAATCAGGGAATTTAAGATACTTGATGAATAAATCTGAAACTTTGATGGCTTTGTTATTTAATGATGTTGTTATTGTATTAAAGTATTGTTTGAGTTCATTTTCAAAGTGTTTCCCGTTTGGTTTTTTCTTTGTCCATTTTGTTTTGTGAATATGAAACTTGCCCAGCATGATGATAGTCTGTAATAGGAGGGAAAGGCCGTGAGGTATGGAGGGGTTTTCAAAGAAAAAGAGGATGTGGCTTTCCTGGAGGCCGATCCTGAGTCCGGTTTTGTTATGGATTAAGTTTTGTATATGAGTCCAGAGGTTTTTACTATAGGAGCACTGATAAAAGAGGTGGACGATGGTTTCTGGTTCTGTTTGGCAAAAATCACAGTTGTAGTCTATGTTTAATTTAAATCTTTCCAGGTTTTTTTTTGCCGGATATACATTGTGACAGATTTTGTATGATATTTCTTTGACTTTGTTGTGAATGAACAGCTTCTCGCCAACCAGCCACGCCCCTCTCCAGTTTATTTCCCCGTACAGTGAGTTCCAGTAAGAGTTGGCTGCCGGTCGATTTGAAGGTTGAATGAGATTCCTGATAACTTTATTTGAGCAGATTTTAGTTGTTATATCTATGTTATGGATGAATAGTTTGGTATCATTTTTCTGTATAAGAGGATGGAACTGGGAACCTTTCAGGAGCTGCCGAATTTCCACTGGTACTGTGTTGGAAACTGTAGTGTATTCTGTTTGTGAGATTGTGAGATGGTATTTGTTAATAAATTGGTTGTAAGATAAGATTTGTCCATGTTCGTCAATTAGCTGATTAACCCATAATATCCCCTGATCAAACCAAGATTTGTAGAATATTGTTTTGTTTCTGTGCTGTATATGTTGGTTGTTCCAGATGTAGCAGCTGGTTGGCGAGAAGCCGCGTTTGTAGATCAGCCCCCAGGAAAGCAACGCCTGTTTATGGAAGTTTGATAACTTGATTGGTATTTTGTCAATTTTGAAATTACACTTGAGAAAAAAGTGGATTCCTCCTAATTTATTGAATAGATAATTTGGGATTGCATTCCATATATTAACTTTTTCTCTGACGAGGCGACATAACCAATTAATTTTGAACATATTATTCATAGTTTCAAAACTTAAAACTTCCAACCCTCCATTTCCCCTCTGGTTACAGAGAACCTCTTTTTTTAAATAATGGGCTTTGTTTCTCCAAATGAAATTAAAAAGCATTTTATCCAGTTCTTTACATATGTTTACAGGTAAATCCATTGATAAAGACATGTATACAGACCTTGATATACCTTCAGCTTTAGCTAATAACACTCTACCATAAATGGACAGATCTCGCATTAACCACATATTAAATCGTTTCTTTACTTGATTGATGATGGAGCTGAAGTTCAGATCAGATCGATTGGACTGGTTGTTTATTGTTACCCCAAGATAAGTAACTGTGTTTTGGATAGGAATACCACAGACTTCTGGCAAGCCGCAGGTTTTAAGTGGCAACAGTACAGATTTTTCTACATTCATAGTTAGGCCAGATACATCAGAAAATTCTCTAATACAGTTTACTACTTTACTTACTTCTGTTTGCGTTTTAATAAAAATGGCTGTGTCGTCTGCCAGTTGTGATATTTTAAATTCTCTGTCAAAAGCACAGATACCGTGAAAGTTTGTCTGTTTAATGTGTGTAGCCAACATCTGTGCTACAAGGAGGAACAGATACGGACTTAGAGGACAGCCTTGTTTTATTCCTCTGTCAATAGTGAATCTGGGAGAAGTTCCATGATGTAATTTTACTGAACTGTTGCATCCCTTGTATAAAGTTCCAATGGTATTGACAAATCGTTCTCCAAATCCAAAAGTATTGAGTGTTTTTACTATGAACTGGTGGTTTACTGTATCAAAAGCTTTGTAAAAGTCAACAAACAGAACAAGACTGTCCTCGTTTATGTATTCATTGTAATCTATTAAGTCCAATATTAATCTTACATTATTAATTATGCTTCTACCTGCCATAAACCCAGATTGTTCCTCGTCAATAATTTCTCCCAGTCCCACCTTTAGTCTCTGCGCAAAGATGGAGGCAAATATCTTTGCATCATTGTTTAGTAAGGTTATTGGCCTCCAGTTTTCTATATTCATTTTGTCTTTATTTGGTTTGGGTATTAATTTTATAAGTCCTTGCTGCATAGAAGGAGGGAGTTTGCCTTTGGTGATTGATTCTTCAAAAATAGATACAAGAAACGGCGTGAGGGCATCCTTGAAGCTTTTGTACAATTCACCAGTAATGCCGTCGTTTCCGGGAGATTTATTGTCTTTCAGTGAATCTATAGCTTTAAGTATTTCATAATTAGAGATTTTTTGATCACACAAGTCCTTAAATTTGTTATCAATTTTTTTGATATTTTGACTTATATTTTGACAATACGCGTCCATTTGATCTTCATCCAGAGTTTGTCTTGAGTACAGTTTTTGATAAAAGTTAGCCACGTAGTTAGAGATTATAGAATCATCTTCACAGGTTGTACCATTAATTTTAAGTTTACTGACAGAGGATATTTCAGCATTTCTTTTTTCAAGGTTAAAGAAATACTTAGAGCATTTCTCTCCTTGCTCTAGCCATTTTCTTCTAGATCTAATGAAAGCACCTCTAGCTTTTTCTTCATACATTACATCTAACGCAGACTGCAGTGAAGCAAGTTCACTGGCCTCATCCTCAGACAGGTTTTCTTTTTCTGTTAAGTTCATAATTTTTGTAACAATTTGGAGTTATTTTTCTCTTGATGTTTTAGACATTTTTTTCCCCAATGCTATAGCCACTCTTCTGATTTCATATTTTAATAGCTCCCAGGATTCTCCATACCAGTTGGTGGTCACTGCTTGTCTCCAGTACTTCTCAATCAGCTTTTTTATTTGGTTCTGAAAGTCATGATTTTGAATTAGTGTTTTATTTAATTTCCAGTAGTCTGTGTTAATTTTTGGTCTTTTTGACAGGTTTATCCTAATTGAAATTGCTTTGTGGTCTGTGAAAATAGTGGGTTCAATGTCTGTTCTCTCTACGTTATCAATTGTGCTGGCTGAGACCAGCCAGAAGTCAATACGAGACTGTAAGGATTTGTCTTTATTACTCCATGTATATATTTTATCATTTGGATGTTTATGTCTCCATATATCAATTAAGTTTAATCTATTGCATACATTGTCTAGCTCATTCATTGCTCCTTTCTTTTTTGTGGGGAATCTATCAATTTCATCATTCATAACTGTATTAAAATCCCCACCCCAGATAATCTTTGCTGAAGGAAATGTTGACAGCCATCCATTAATTGCCTCTTCTATGGTCAAGAATAGGTTAACATTTTCTCTTTTATTATTGGTTGCATAAATGTTTACCAAGATAAATTGTGCATTATCTGTGTTTAATAACAACATAGTCCATCGTCCCTTATCATCTGAGAGGTATTTAATAATTTGGCCTTTGAAGTTTCCCTTGAGGATAGCGACCCCTGTTGACTTGTTTGTACCAAATGAAAACCAGATATCTTTCCCCCATTGATTTTTCCAAAATAAACTATCTGACTTTTCGGCATGCGTTTCTTGGATTAAGTAAAAATCTGCTGGTTTCCCCTGACAGAACAAAAACACCCCTTTCCTTTTTAAATCATTTCTAATCCCCCTCGAATTTATGGACAAAACAGAAATAGACATACAAGCAAACAGAACTGACAGACAAAGAAAGAATTAAACTGACTCTCGATCCTCTCTTAGGTCGAGAAAAAAGTAAAGCTGCACCCTCTCGGTGTTGGTTTATAGGGCTAAATCAAACTGTTCCTCTGTATAATTAGTAATATCTGTTCAGTATTTTAGTAAAAGGACAAGAAAAAAAAGAAAAAACTTAAGTGTATAAGGCATTACGTTTGCATGTTTTCCATAGTTTTGGCACATTTATGGCACATTTTAGATCTTACGTCACGCAGTCACTCTTCGTCCGTCGATGTAGGCGAATGGCCCCCTGAAGCCGGCTCTCTTGCCCTCCTTGCGGGCCTGCTCCACCTGGGGCCACAGCTTGTTTCTGTGTGCGACATCCACCGTCAGCTCCAGCTGCTCCTTGATTCCCGGGGAGACCTGTCCAAGCAGGTCGGTGATAATCTTCCTGGTGTCCTCTCCGGTTGTCTCGGGGATCCCAGCCACCCGCAGGTTCCAGCGCCTCCAGCTCGTCGCACTTCTCCCGTAACTCCGCTTTCTCTTTTTGCAGTGCGGTGACTGTCGTCTCCAAGGTTTGAACTTTTGTTGTTACTTCTTCCAGCTGCTTCCCCATGCCATCTAATGTGTCTTTAACCTCTTTCACAGTGTTTTCCACAGAATGTGTGCGTTTAAGCGTTTCCATCTGCAGCCGTTCAATTCTTTCAATTGCTGCAAAGATGCGGGCGTTGGAGATGTGCTGGTCATCATCCTCCGCACTGGCTAAAGTTTTAGATTTTTTAGATGGTCTGTTGGGTCGACTGGCAATGCCTGAAGCGTCTCTAGTGGAAGCTTGCTTGAGCTCCTCGTCCATTTTCTCCAGTTGTTCATCCATAGCTTTTCTCGCATAAGAGTGCATATCCTGAATTTCACTCATACTTGCCCAAAAGCAGCAAATAATGTCCAAATGAGGTTTGTGTCGCCGAAGTGCAGCGTTCAGGCTCACCCACACAGGTGTGTTCGTTTAGCCCAATCAGCACAGCGGCTCTATTTCATAGTCTTAAACCTCTTTGAAAACGTTTAGGTCTTTTAGTCCTTCTCAGTAAAGTCTTTGTAGCTTATTAAAGCCCTTGCGTGGTAAGGCAAATGTCAGTTTACCGAGTTAGGTGCATTACACGGTTTTCTCACACCACCGGCATGTTCGCCCTAGTGTAGCTACCAGATCCCATCGGTGGAGAGCAACTGCGGCGTCAGTAACTTACAACTCGGGCGACGAGTTTACGAGACAAATGGAACGCAGCATCATTCCTGCAGCTCTCCATAAAAACGTCCTTTAAAGACCCCGTGAAGCAAACTGGACACGTGACTTGTTAGAAAGTCACGGCTGACAACATGTGAAGAGACCGTATGACCGTTTAATGTTGAATGGTGGAGTTACACCGCTTTTCTTTCACCACTTCCGCGTTCAGGGTTTTATGGGCGGGGCTTGAAGGGTCCACGTTGACGTAACGCGCTACCCCTTAGCATCGCCCCGCCCCAACAACCAGAGCACAGTTTGACAGTTATTATTTACAGTTATAATTTTAAAGTTATTGGTTTGACAGTTATTATTTACAGTTATTATTTTGACAGTTATTAACAGTTATTAGTTGTAGCATCGAGCCATAGGAAAATTGATTGGTCGGACACCGTTGGTGTTCACCCAATCACAACGCTCATTGTGTTTGGAGAGTTGTTGGGCGGGCTTAACATGATGACGAGAATCCTGCGACGGTGAACAACAAGGAAGATGGCTATGGCGAAAGAAAAGCGGTCGTTTGAGTCGGCAT
>JAOPJH010072428.1:0-10402 GCA_027122575.1 Merluccius polylepis
ACTGTTTTCCAAAGATGGCGCCCGCTTGTTTTCGTGAAGGCACTGGCTTTCTAAACTTTCTTTTTAATAAACTGTCTTTTAACAGAACGGTCGAACTCGGTGGACATGTGTTATGATCATATGGTCTCATTTTGTCATTTTGTCCTTTAAAGAGCAACTTACAGGCTAGCATCCCAAGTGAATTCATGGGGGGGGGACATCAGCCAGACGCGTTGAGATGAACTAACACGTCTAGCTGAAGTTTGTTTGCAGATTATTTACCCGGACAACGATAAGGGGGAGTTCTGTGGAAAATCGGGTGCCATGAAGAAGAACCACACTATGTTGTTTAGCCGGTCTAATACTGAACTTTATTTGCAGCTTGTGCAAAACTTAAACCTAATTTTAGCAAAAAAGCTATTGTATAAATACATTATTTACATATTACACGCGCCCCTGCGTTTAACGGCCGGACACAGAAGAAGTAGCAAACAGCAGCAGGAACGGTTTAGAAAATGGCGCACATTGTCTAAATCTAGGACCAAGGATTGATCTACAACTCACCATGACAGATGAAGGGCAGCTTGTGGCAACACTTCACGTCAAACCAGGCTCCATTCGGTCTCATTTCTACACAGGTTTCTTCTGAGGGGTTGTTTCCGCTCGGCTCACCTTCATTCCAATTGCTGAATGAGATTTTACTACTGTCCTCGGACCACCGCCAGGCCCCTTGACTCTTGTTCAAACCTATCCAAACATTTTTTTCCTTCTGACTGATAGATTCAAGTGCTCTGTCGTTGTCTGTCATGTTGGATATGGTGGCGAGGTCAGAATGGTGCTTCCTGCAGTAGCTCTGAGCATCTTCCCAACTCTTTCCCTCATCGATGTAGTGGTAGTTGGGATACCCCCAGATACCTGTTAAATAAGCATGGTGGTGAAATTACTCCTACGCCAAAGGGGTGTGCAAAATATGTTTAAAAAAAATGCACATTTACCAGTACAAATGTGTAAGGTATAAACGGGTTGTCACGTTATTGGAAAATAATATACGATGGCCAAAGTAGGCCTACATTATTTTCAGCAACGGGGCAGCCCGGAGTGGTTTTCCGGTTATAGTTACCAACAATGATTATATATGAGTTACTTTCAGCTGTAACGTTATTGGTTTTTTATCGACTTAATCAGCTGAAATGTAAATATCCTTCTGCGGTGCTTTAGAGCATCTGGTCCATATCGTCCTATTTAACCATTGTTGTTAATGTTGGATTTGTACAAATTGATTTTGAACTGTTAAAAGTCAGCTGTCCTGTTATTGAAAAATATAAATCAGAATCAAGTATTCACCAACGCTGTGGTATAAATATGTAAACACTCACTTACCTGTAAACAGCAGGAGCACAATGAAAAGCCTCTCCATCACTGGTCCCAGGGGTCCAACGGTCCACGGAGAAGAGAGGGAATAAAGTCTCTGAGAGACGTCTCTTTAAATAAGAGAAGCAGGGGGACAGCAGCCACGCATCAGCCGTCCTCAGATACGGAAACGCATCATGTTTTGCATCCCGAAACATTTGGGACAAATGTTGCATAGATATGACAAACACATGTGTTGCTGTTCCTCAATTCTGTCAACACCACATCCAGCAATGTTCGCTATCGATGAAGGATCAATGCAAATGTTAACTTTAGACATGGGTTCTGATGTTAAAGAAAATTTCCCCGAACAAACACAGCTTATTCCTGTGCCGTCGTGGTTTGCTCCGGACCAGTCTCTATTGTGGACGACATGCAAAGCCAGCGCATAATTGGCGTCAACACTCCCGCGATGGCAGGATATGTACAGGAGGTGTATTGAAGCGTTGCATCCCGCTCTACTAGGGAGTGTGTGCGTGGTGGATATGCAAAACCATGTGCTGTACTTTTAGTGTTCAAGTAGTGTGGAAAGGTATCTCATCAAACCTGGCCCCAGCTCTATGATCTCAACTATGTGATAACTAATGTGGAAAATACATAATAAATAACAATAAAGGACATATAATCACAAATTAATAGAAGTACACAGGTTATAAAAAATATAATTGAATCATATATCATAAAGGTTGTTTGACTAAATCTACGAGAGAGAAGTGTTGATCTTCAAGGGCAAATGAGACCAATGTTTTAAAGTGAACCAAGAATGGTCAAACATTATGAATGACGTGAAAAGGCCCATCTGGTGTGGTGGGAGTTGATACAATTGTAGTTGCAGGCTGTGAGCTAGGAGTCCAAGGGAGGAGACCAGGGAGCAGAGTGTCCGTTGAAGATTAGAAAGTGAGAAATGCATAGACAACCATAGCTTGAGGCGTAACCAAGAGCAACCACATTCAAATCCACCCCTAAGGTAGAGTTCAGAAAGGATAAGTGTCTGATCATCTGTTGTTCAGTCCCCTTCATGAACCGAACCCAGCAAGACCTTTCTTCTGAGCTCTTGCTGTATCACTTTGTCAATAATCACTATCATTCTGGTATCGGGGACAAAAAAACGCTCAGTTTTTTTTGTATTTCTTTAAACCAATCACAATCGTCTTGGCTGAGCCCAGGATGCAGCAACAGGTGCCCTTGCAAAATAATGTTGGGGGGGGGGTTGTTGCAACCCAGTCTCATGGCACTTCGTGAAACTGTCACAAAATGAATCTAATTCATGCTCCCCGCAACAATTTAATTTATTTTTTTGTGCTGCTCAGGACGACTTTAAAACTAATGTATTTCAATAGTAAGCATCTTTCGTGCTTGCACCACGTATTTTACAGCTGTTCGGTTGTGGTTTTGATGATCGCATTTATGTGTTTTTAATGTCTTAATTGACGTTTAAAATTAGATATCTTGTCTTTCTGTAGGTCCCGGAAGCGCACTGTTTTAATGCGCATGCGGCACATATGACAGAAAATAAGAGAGTTTTCGTGGTTCTTTCGGGTCAGAATAAAATAAATGTATACTTATATAATATATACTGTATCATTAAGGATACGCCAGCTTTTAGTATAACGTTTTACATTGCCGATGGGTGGTTGTCCTCAGTGGCGATATACTGTAGCAGTAATATTGAAATGTAAAGAAAATAATGTGTGTATAATAAAAATCGACCAGCCACAAACGGTACAAGAAACAGAATTTGAAGCTTTCTGATTGGCTGAACATTGTGTGTAACTTGTACTTTTTATTTGTACATTTTAAAGCCAGCACAGTTAGAAATGAAAGCTTTTATATTGAGGATAATATATATTTTACTGTAAGATGGACATTATTATACGTCGCGCGCAGCACCACCTGTAGGCGACGGCGCGTTTCAGCAGCTTCCTGCGGGGATCGGCTCATTGCGGTCAGACTCCTGTCCAGGTAAGTTGTGTGCTCATAATATTCTGCTGCATGTGTGGCAGAAATCTCATTAATGATGCCGTTCTTTGCCATAGCTCGCATGGTTTATTCATTAGGCCAATGATTCAAAGCCTGGTCGATACAATATTCACTGTTGAGTGGTTGGAAAATTATACATTTATCTGTCTGTGGCTGGTAAAATGTTCACATCTGAAAAGGTGAAGTTCCCTCCCAACCTGCATGAATGTATCTGTAATGACAATATTAATTTAGCATGACCAGCCTGCTGCACAGGCCCTTTAGGTCTCAGTGAGGAAACCACAGACGCTATTACGTGCCTTTAACAGTGTTACAGAGGGGACGACCCTGAACTTCCAGTCTTTTACCGTAATTACTGAAGATGCAACGGAAAATTACAATTCCTTCATTCAGATACACATTGCAAACCTTTCAATATTAATATAGGCACGACTGAGTAGTAAATTATTACATGTAGGCTAATCAGGATTACGTTATCATATTACAAAAGAGCAGTAACTAGAATCAGTGTTACATATTTGATAACATCTTTTTTCTCCAGTTTTCTCCACTCAGCAGTGGCCCTGGTGAGAGAAAAAAGAACGGTCTAGAATATGCAAAATGCCTATTTTAGCCATTGAAAATGTTTTGAGATAGATAGAAAAAATATATTTATTGTAAATTATATTTATTTATTTTGAATTTGGTAACTACATTAACTGTCTCTGTTCTCTCTGCAGCTACATCCAACCAACACACAACAACACAACTCATCCTACACCCACACCACAAAACCAACGGCACTTTTAAGAGCCAATCTCTATCTGTCTCTCTGTCTATATTTCCAACCATCTTTTTATCTTTACCTCTGTCTATCTCTCAACCTCTTTGTCTATTTAGTCCTGTCTGTCTGTCTGTTTGTATATCTGTGTTGCAATGACCTACAGATATATCAGTGACAAAAATCCCCACTACAAAGAGGGGATTTTTCCCCGTAGCCCCACCTCCAGAGTACAAGACTGTCTATGGCGCAGATGGGGGAGGGATAAGTGGCAGTTGAGTTTGATAGAAATATCACCATCCAATCATTTCGATGGGACGCTCAAAATCATTGGATGGTGTTTTTCCAGTCCTGTACGTTGCACAGGTGACTGCATTTTGTGTTAGAGCATTTAATTAATTGGTTGCAATTGTAGTGTGAAGAGGATTTTAAGCAATATAGTAAAAAGTGCTCCATGAAAACATCTTGGACCCTACCTTTAACATCCATGTTACCCTATGGATGTTAATGTAATGTGCTTTGTCAAACTATCGACATCTAACTATCATTTCTAAGTATGTAGGATGTGATTTCTCTAAAGTTAAGGTTGGTCAAAGGTGCATGCATTGACTTAATGTATGGTTTTATAAAACTTTCCTTTTACTGAGACGCTTATGAATGCATCCCACAGGTACTGTATGTATTCTTGTGGTGTCCACAGATTTCTCAGGTGCTGGCTACTGGCATAACTGTTCAACATCATAGAAGTGCAGCACACTCCGGGTCCATGCACTGATTTTTATTAGAATAATTGATGTTTGGGCCTAAGGCCCTCTTTAGAATGTATGTAAAGAAGACACCGAACTCAAGCACACACTGTGCTCAGGTTAGGGAATGGAAGCCGAGTACATTATCCACAACTACCTGAGGTAGACTCTCATTGATAAGGTGTACTGGGTAGCACTCATGTTCCTTGGAAGTCCCACTCATCATCGACACCTTGCAGACTTGGTCCCTAGTGAAGTGAAGAAGCAGAAGGAGGACATCGGTATCACGGCACTTCACAATGATGTTTTCGTACCCAGCATTAATTGCTTCCAGCATATGTAGGATCATACGTGTGTCAGCCTCCTCATGGTTTGCCTGTAGACCATGAATAATTCCACGTGTCGTGGAAAATCCACTGGGGGTGCTTCCACCAACAACAATCTCTTTGTTTGTCTCACTTGGTCTAGCGAGTCTGGCAATAAGGAACATTGCAAGGTCCTCCTTGTTCTCATTGAGTGCGATGAAGTTCTTCCAGACTTGGGGAAGTTGAAGATCATCCCGATCGATCACCTTACGAATCAGTCTCTTTTGACCAGCTCTTTTGCTCCTTGTAGTCGATTTGATAGTTGGAGTCTGTACTGGTCAAACACCACATCAATCCTGGACACACTGCCACTGAACTCCTTAATCACATTCTTTTGAAAGTTGTTGGCATAGTCACCAAATGTCTTGCATTTGGATGGGTTTCCCAGTGACTGAATCAATGCATGGCCATCTATGATAATACATGTTTTTCCTGTGGTCTCCGGTGTTCCCTTGACTGTCTCCACACCAAGATCCTTGGTCAGCAGAGGAAGCATTGCAGACGTTTGGGTGCTGTTCATTTTTTGTTCTGTGTTTGCCAGACTAAGTGGAACAACTGATAATTCATGCTCCAATACTTTGTGGAGAATGACTGCACGCCCAGCTTGTGCCGCATTGAACAGTCTCTGCATCAGTTGTCTGTCTGCTTTGATTGTCTTGCTGGACTTCTGCTTCTGATCCTGAACCGCAACTTCATATAGTGTTGCAAATGTCTTCGACTTCTGATGTTTCTGGCTAGCAAAGAAAGGCACAGTCTTCTCAACTAATCTCTCCTTTACATTCTGTTTCACGAGCTCCATCCCTTTTCTTTCTGCAGTCAGGAGGTCTGTGGTTACTTCATCTGTGGCTATGTCGTTGGTTGTCAGTGACCTTAGCTTTGTAACAGTGTCTGTGGCTTCTTTTTTATATTCTGCAAACACCTTAAACCGCTTAAACTGGGCTTCAAGTTTTGCTACAGCATCCCAGTCCTGTTTTCGTTTAGATGGAAGACCATCCTTCCTAGTTGAGAAGTTGTCCTCTTTGTCTTCATTGCATAGGCCGAATAGCTGCATCGTGTCCTCTGAAATCCGGGACCTCTCAGACCAGGTTGTGCAAAACCTGTCTCTCGCCGTGTCATTCTTGGTGATTCCTATTATCCCGTTGGATAACTTGCAGACCTTATTCACCCATTCGGTAGCCTGGTCTACTGGGACTTGGTTGAATCTTCCACTGTGCCGTTTCACAACAAAATTCCCAGCCAAGAACTCTTCATAAACATCTGGTGCGGTCTTCGGGAGCCCCTTCATGTCAGCAAGGTAGAAAGGACCCCATCGTGCATAATTGAGATGGTCGTAGATGGTTAGCCATGGAAGCAACCAGTCCCCATCGCGATTGGCCCGGATGAAGGACAAGAGTATCTCCACCAACTGCAGATACTGCAACCAGAAGGCATGGTTGGGATTCTTCTTTAGCATATTGTGGAACTCGTCAGCTTTCTCCATATATTGAGGACAATCAAGGAGCTCACTGAATGCCGTCACAGCATTTACCAGGCTTTCATCTCGGCTTCTCGCCCCATGTTGCCTGAACAACTCCGAGACTGCTGAGTAGCCAGCCCAAGTAGGCCTCAAACTTGATACGGCTTAGTGCTTCATAGGCCCAGATATGTCCTTGAATAGCCCTGTAATAGTGCTTTCCATCCATAATTGACTTGACAGCATTTTGCCCAAACAATTCTGATTCCACCCACACATCTTCTAGCCCTGCATTTTCCATGTGCTGACCTATGGCACGAAGGAAGTTGAAAGTGATATGAAGCCCACCGAGCAAGATGATTACTTGGTCATACTCTTCTGTGGCCCACACGGTTTCCTTTGCTTTGGCAAAGAGTGGCTGATCAAAGAATACTACCGTGTGATTCTGGCCGAGGTAGTTGCTGAGAAGGACAAATCGATTGATGATTGTTGTAATTGTACCAAATTCATCTGCAGTGGCATTGAGAATTGGTGCCATCCCCACTGTCGTCAAAGGAGGGTCTAACTTGCTGATGCTCTCATTAAAGGCTGCCCAAGGTGGAACATAATTGCCATTTGTAGTGTCCATCCTTGAAAATATCCAGATGTGGTCCAGACATACTGCGGCCATTCTACACTGGTTGCTTTTGAACCAGCTATTTGGTTCAACATTTGATAAATCTTGGAATCTTGGTTCAACTCTACCTTTGCTAAGGTGTTTTGGTGGATCGACACTATGCAGTTTCTCAACTGTCTCTTGTCTCAAAGCTTTCTGTCGGCCGTGCACTCGCTTTACCTGGGGTCTCGGAGGTGGTGGTCCACTGTGTGCAGTGGAATGTTCCTTGACCACTTATTGTAGACACGTTGACATCTATGTTGTCGGCTGACCCTAGGATTAGTCTTCCAGGCTCGTAAGGTACCATGCCATCAGGGATGAAGGTTCTGTTGTTGTCCTCAAACTTCTGAAGAATGTCGTTTGCAATGCTAGTGTCCATACGTCTAATCGTGTCGATGCCTATTGTGCCACCAGCAGCATTGAAGAGATCCACCAATTTTTCTGACCTTGTAGCTTGACGTAAAGTCATGCCAAGACCGACATGCTTCGGTGTCAACTTTTTCCCCTTGGACAGAGCAAACACTATGTCTTGAGCGATGTTGAATATTCTTTGCCTGTATCAGTATTCTGTGTTCCATCAGTTTCCAGTGCATCAGTGCCACCAAAGAGTACAGACAAAAATGTGTATAAGCTGTCTGGAACAATTGCTTCGACTGCATCTACTGTCAGACCCCTCCAGACTGTATCATGACCTGGCATCCGTTGTAAGTCTGCTTGCAGCTGAAGTGCACAGTGGACGATTTCCTGCAGCTCATTTACAGACTGGAGCTGCAATCCAGATGCCGTCGACATAGCATTGTCACTACGCTTGTCTTTGTCATCAGAAATATCTGACAAGGCACTGGAAATGAGATATTGAGATTTGTCATTTGGGTAGAGAATAAGTGGCGCTTTTGGATTGCGTGGTCTTACAAAGGAGCCTTTGTCACCAATAATATTCTTCAATGCAGTATAGAATGTTTGCCTTCATGTTAAGTAGCTATCAGGGACTGCTTGCTTCTTTGCATCACAAAGCTTAATGTATTTTTCCCACGCCTCCCCCATGTCATACACAATACCAGCCGACAGACCCTCCACCAACTTGTCCCCCAAATCATTCAAGACTGGATCTGAACACAGCAAATGACGTTCTATCTTCTTGTTCACCCTACGTTCGAAATTAATGTAGCACTTTGTGTGGTACTTTCCTTCTGCGGCTATTAAGTCTACAACATTAGCCATTCTAACTGACATGACAGCGTCTTCTTTCGCTAAGTCAATAATCTTCTGTGACATTTTCATTGTCATTATGTTATGAACGTCAGCCTTTCCTGACTGCTGGCAAAATATGCAATGTGCCCAGTCAACTACTGCATTTCCTTGCTGGCGAGTTCTGTAGCAGGAGGATTTTGCACTTGACTCCTCAACTAATTGAGTGGTGGTTTCTAAATTTTCCTTGCTCCCCCTGTTCCGGAGTCTAGATAATCTACTCTCAGATGCAAAGTTTATATAACACGTCTTGTGCCACCGAAATTCACAACAAGCCCAGTCCTCCTCTGATATACTCTTCAGCCTGTTCAAAATTGGCAATGGCTTGTGATCCTTAAGCTGTGACCTTTCAGCAGCAGCATGCTGGATCTTCTTTTTCCCGTCTACAGTACCCTGGCTTAGCTTTTCACTCCGGCTTTCCCCTTCCTGGCAGATAAGACAACTGGCACAGTCAGGTGTTGAACTGGTGCTTCGCTTTCGTTTGAGCGAGCCAATGGTATTGGGAAAATTTCCATCATTCATTCTTGGAAACAGAAATAAATACCACCACCAATACACCAATGACACCAATATACAGTATAGAAAAGCAGAAATAAGCAGCTAGAAACACCCAAGCTGATAATACATGGTTCACCACTCGTCTAGTTGTTATAAATGGCTGATCAGAAAAAGAATATCAGCAATGTCCAGCAAGCCTGGGAAATTGAAGTAGAATATTCTGGTAGTGAGAATGGCAACTTCATGGAAAGTGTGCAATACACTCTCTACTCTCGGTTTTTATTTCCTAATGACGGCCTAAGCAAACTCGCCGGCAAGGCAAGTGTTATTGATATAGTGCATTTCATACAACAAGGCAGCTCAATGTGCTTCACATAAAACAAAATAATAAAACAAAACAAATTGGGTGATGAATTAACTATGATGCAGCTCGGCAAAAACCAATTGGAATGTACACATTTTCGAATGTCCCAGGCTGACAGGCCAGAGCCGCTCTATGATAAGCTAAATCAAACATCCCAAAATAAAGTCATGAGCGAGTAAAGCTAATTCATGTCCCGAAAAAAAGACGAACCACAGAATTATTGTTTTTGAGCTTTTGACCTTCAATTTGACCTTAAATTATGAATATGATTTTGGCAACCATTGGATTCTGGAACCTCACACCCTACTGATAACTTCTAGCATGGTTGCCAACATTTAAAAAAGAATGCCATGAAAAAGGAGCTCCCAAAAAGACGAACCATAACATCTATTTACTGTTTTTGAGCTTTTGACCTTCAAATTTGACCTTAAATTATAAATATTATTTTGGCAACCATTGAATTCTGGAACCTCTGACCCTACTAATAACTTCTAGCATGGTTGCCAACTTTTTAAAAAGAATGCCATGAAAATAGAGCCCTCCAAAAAGACAAACCATAAAATCTATTGTTTTTGACCTTTTGACCTTCAAATTTGACCTTAAATTATAAATATGATTTTGGCAACCACTGGATTCTGGAACCTCAGAGCCCACTAATAACTTCTAGCATGGTTGCCAACTTTTAACAAAGAATGCCATCAAACGTTTTTTTAAGCACATTTCCTGGTGTTGGCCTGCCGACTATTACGGCAGCGTAGTGCTGCGAGGCGGCTGGATTCGCGGGATCACGTGAGAACTACGACACGCGAGAATCAGGAGACCACGCGATAATTTGTAGATGTCAATATAGAACAAACAAATAAAAGCTTACTTTGCCTTTCCGAAGTTGACTTGCAGTTGCTTTGTCTGTCAGAAGTTGATTTGCTGTTGATTTGGTCATTTTT
>JAOPJH010072446.1:0-10394 GCA_027122575.1 Merluccius polylepis
GATATCACATTTTCGCAAATTCTTGCGAGAGAAACAGGCCATAGCCACCAGACTGTCTGGCAGATCGAAATTTCGAGCGCGCAAGGCAGTATGGGTATACCCAGGCTAGACCACTGCTGTAATAACCAATTGAAGTTTGCTTCACAGCCACCAGATCCTATGGTCCTATGGGTTGGTTATAGGAGGTTCTCTTACTTAGATGGTTAACTCCAAACTGAATGTCGAAGCCGTCCTCTGTCTTCCCCGCGGGACAGCGCATCACCCCGGCATTGTTGATCAGGATGTCCACCCGCTGCTCCTCTGAGGAACCACCCAACACCCATCATGACTACACACCAGCTCAATAGGAGGCCACTTCCAGTCAGCAGCTAGTACGGAGACAGTTAACTGTCTCTGTACTAGCTGCTTATTGGACAACTCAGCTTCTCTATTAGTTAAGGATATTCTGTAGTGGCAGGTGAATAGAGGGCAGCACTGACCTTGGTTGATGGTCTGAGCAAAGTGGCGAATGGACTGGAGTGAGGCCAGGTCTAGCTGTCGGGCATAGACCTGTGTGTTCAGGGTCTTTCCCCGGATCTCCCTGGCTGCCGCCTCACACTTCACCAGGTCCCGGCATCCCAGAATGATCCGACCCCCTGTCGGCACAGCAACAGCAAAACATTTTTCTTTACATTTTATTTTTGTATAGTCACACCAGTGCCACCAGAAATTTAAATTGTCGTATAAATTGAGCAGTAAAACACACCTCTCTTGGCCAGCTCCTGTGCCGTGGCCTTCCCAATGCCCGTGTTGGCTCCTGTGATCACTACCGTCTTCCCTGTGATGGAGGCCTTGCTGGGGCAGGGGCCTCTGGTCACATGGTCCCTGTAGGGGGGAAGGGGGGTCAACACAGCTCAAACACTAGCGCCACAAATCACACTGTATTGAAAGAGCTAGCTTTTGCTAACAATATCATACCAACACTTTCAGGTCCATATAGATTAAATCCCAGTCTGGGATTGATAAAATACTATCTTAGACATGCATTCTTCTAGAAGATGAGGCTAGTACTAGACCATAGGAAAAGACTTGCCCCTATATTTGCAGAAAGCCTCACTACAACTACAATGCCACTATTTTTTTCATTTGTATGTTTTTACTTTATTTTGTTTTTGAGTATTTACGTTTTCCTTTTAGTATGAATTATGTTTGTACTACCTTGAAATTATATTTTAAGCTTTAACGTAACGTTACTAGTTTGTATTCTTGCAGTAATACACAATAAAACCAGTGATACTCACTTCACCAAAACAGCACACCCAACAGCCGTTCCGACAATGGACATGGGTAGGACATATTTGCTCATTGTGACCGGTTTATAGTTATACAATAAACATGAACACGTTAGTTTTAAACATTATAGTTAGAGACACTGCACAGCACACTGCTTGTGTTAACTGAACCCCAGCAGTCAACAGAAGGTCACATGGGCTGCGCATGTTGTTAGCGTCATCACGTCGCGCAGAGCCTAGCCTAGTGCATTCTGGGGATTGACGTTTTATTTTAGGTTTCGATGTAATTTTAAAGGGACTTGAGGCAGGATTTGTGAAAAATAAACATACATTTTAAGTTGTTTAAATGATAATGGGTGATGAAGCGTTCCAAACCAAAAAGAATGAGCCCACCCACATATCTCTCCGTTGCCTTGAACAGGCTGTGTGCTGCATAATGTATTGCAATTCGGGCCCGAATTTCCCGCGCAGTCCTGCGGACGTGACGTCAGATGACGCTGAATGCGCGTCCTCGACGGCTTGGATACAGAAAGAAGAAGCGCGGTGGACCCAAACTAGTGTTTGTGCAGTATGGATTCTGTCGTGAGTCAAAACGACATTACGAACAAAGCCAGGCCGGCACCCGAATATATATCGGATACGCGTTAGAGTCATGGAGGCAGCTTCAACTGGAACACTACTGCGCCGGCTTGGCTGCATTTACCCTAACGGCCGTCGTGTCACTATTGAGTCTTATTTGTTGATCCTGCCTTATGTCCCTTTAACTCCACTCTGCCTGCAACCCTTTTCATCATTGTTTTTGGAACTTTGTCTCCCACATATTTGAGGTTGAAAGGGCATAGGTTGCTGTATAAATAAATACTTTAAAAAGGAATGTTTGTTGTAGGGGTGCTCCTTGTATATAATATCATAATGTTACTAGTATTGTTTGAAATCTCTGAAGAATCTCACCATAATGTACACTCCGGCAGTAGCCCCCTTGGCCCTTTCAAAATTTCCCCAGAGGGATTTTTTTAGTTATTATTATTATTATTATTGTTGTTGTTGAGTATAATAAGCTATATTATAAGTCACTGGGAGCCTTCTTGGTTTGACGTATTAAGAGGTTGTACTACCAGAAGGTTTTGGAAATAGTGTTTAGCCTGCAGCTTGCCTCTGAGAAAAGAACAAGTATAGGCTTAGTTTTAGTTTTGTTTGCGTTAGGGATGTGGGACAGGGTTATGGGAAGGGATACTCCTACACTTTTTTTACACTACAACTTTTATTTTATTTTGTTCTCATTGGTTCTGATTAAACATGTAAAAAAGAACTAATGTAAGAAAGGCTGATGTATGATTTGTTAGCTGGAATGAAAGAGGATTAAACAGGCCTGTAAAAAGAGCTAGAATACTTAATCATCTTAAATATTTTGTGATGTTGCATTTCTTCAAGAAACTCACTTATTAGTAAAATATCAAGTTAGACTTAGGCTTGGAAGGGCCATGTGTTTCACTGAAATTTCAATTCTAGAACACGTGGAACAGCTGTATTGATACATTACAAAATTCAGTTCAATGCAACCGCTGTTATTTTGGACCCACAGGGACGCTTTGTTATGGTATCTGGGCTCCTTTTCCACAAACCCATCGTTTTGATGAATGTATATGCCCCAAATTGGGATGATACATTTATAGGAAAAATTGAAAAATTTAAACTCACAACTGATTTTTGGTGGTGATCTGAACAATTAATCCAGTATTGGACTGTTCTAATCCTAAATCTACAAACCCTTAAAAAATGGCCAAGTCAGACCCTTGGTGTTCTTTTTTTTCCCACAAAGTCAATCATTTTCCCCAGTACATCATTCACAAACTTCATTTAGGCCTATAGGTTATAACAGTGTAAAACCACATTACAAAACATGTTTTTACCAAGAAACAAATTACTAACAAAAAACACAAACCGCAACATTCAGAGCTATCAATGAGTATCATGACCCAACCCCCAACTTGGAAAACTTGGATCCAAATCAGAGTAAAAGAATCATTGAGTTAATGCTTTGACAGACAGATAAACAGACACAGATAATTACTTGCTGTTTATTTATTTGGACAAATGTGTAGTCTACTTCATGAAAAAATGTAGGCCTTACTTTTTATTTATTATAATGTATTTAGGCTATTCTTTTGTTGAGAAGGTATGAAATATGGGATGATAACCCACACCTACACAGTGAATTGCCACAGTTTTAATGGATGTCATGACCATGTTGTGTAAAATAACTGTATGCATCCATATAGGGTGATGATCTTTCCCAGGACTTTTGCGTCGCTATAGTCGACGCATTTCCATGCAGCGTCAATATTGTCAACGCATTTTCACCTTTCTATTTTATTCTAAGCCTACACCAGCTAAGCCTAAGGCTACTAACCCTATGCCTAACACTAAGCTCATCCTTAAGCCTAAACCTCAACTTAACCCAATGCCTGACCCTAAAAGTACAGTAGAAATGCCGCATTGAATGCATCTCATGTGACGCATTGGTCACGGGAGGGGAGCATCGTCACCCTATTGGCGCATAGGATTGATAACATGTCTATATTTAGGCCTATTTTAACTCATGTGGTAAAGCCCAAGACACATTTACACAATGCAGACATTAAATCAGAATCAGAATTGTTTCTATTGCCAGAGGAATTTTGAGGAATTTGTCTTGGTGGGGTTAGTACGGTATTAAAATATATTTACAGTAAGTTCATCAAAAGTATATAGTGTGATACCATGAGAGGCTACACGGCTCTCAGCGGGATAGTTCAAGCAGTGCCAGGACACAAAGTTCAAAGTAATCAAGGATTTAATAAAGTTCTTGGGAATTAACAGAAATTGAGTTTTTCAACGATGAAATCATAAGTCAGGTTCCCTAAGGTAAGTATCCTCTTCTTAAACAAACTTCACTTGCATGATCCAAACGTAAAACAATGTCTCTTCAGGGGGAGGGGAATCCAGACTCCCTCCAAACTGTTGTTCTCACCGGTAAGTATTTCCCTCTTCAGATAAGTGTTGCAGTCTTTCAGTAAATGTTCCCACCGGTAATATCCACACAGGAAACAACTCTCGGTCTGGCTGGTCCTCCGCAGAGAGCACAACGTGGAGCCTGTCTCCCAAACCCCACACACACACTCCCTGTGTCTCTAACCCTCAAAAGCCCTTCAGTTCATCAGCCACTCATCAGTCTCAGGTGTGTTCGTGCTAGGTGTGTTGCGGTGTGGAGTTCCGAACTCCACCAGCAGATAGAGCCATAACAGTTCGTGGTTTGAGCCATCTCAGGGGAATGTAGCTCCCCTCCAGGACACAGCCTCTCGTGACATCACACATCCCCCGCCTCAAGACCGACGTCCTCGTCGGGGTGAAGAAGGTGAAGGAGGTGAAGAAGGCATCGCGCCGGGAGAGGGCATCCGCATTGCAATGGCGCTTGCCAGCCCTGTGGATAACAGAAAAGTTAAATGCTTGCAAGCTCAAAAACCATCTGGTAACTCTACTGTTGGTTTCCCTGTTCCTGGCCATCCACTGCAGTGGGGCATGATCAGACACCACTGTGAAACGTTGGCCCAGTAAGTAGAACCTCAGGGACTCCAGGGCCCAGGTTACTGCGAGACATTCTTTTTCCACAGTGGAATAGTTATTCTCTCTTTGAAGTAGTGTTCTGCTGAGGTAGAGAATGGGATGTTCCTCACCTTCATGTGCCTGGGTGAGTACTGCACCCAGACCCACCTCAGAAGCATCGGCCTGGACAACAAAGTCCTTCTTGAAGTCTGGCGCCACCAGGATCGGCCCAGAGCACAGACCTTGCTTCAGGTTGACGAAGGCCGCCTCCGCTGCGGGGTTCCACCTCACCATTCGTGAGTGGCGTTTGGTTGTCAGCTCGGTTAGGGGTGCAGCTATGGTAGCAAAGTCCGTAATAAAACGTCTGTAGTAGCCGGCTAGGCCCAAAAACGATCTCACCTGCTTCTTGGTGATGGGCTGTGGCCAATCCTGTATGGCCTGCAGCTTGGCTTCCTGAGGCTTGACCAACCCCCGACCGATGGTGTACCCCAGGTAGTTCGTCTCACTAAGGGCCAGCCTGCACTTCTTCGGGTTCGCTGTGAGACATGCTTCCCTGAGGGAATCGATCACAGCTTGCACTCGGGGTAAGTGGCTCGCCCAATCTGGACTTTGTATGACCACATCATCTAAATATGCTGCTGCATACCCCCTGTGGGGAGTGAGGATCCGATCCATCAAGCGCTGAAATGTGGCCGGTGCCCCATGGAGACCAAACGGGAGCCGCATATACTGGTAGAGCCCCTCCGGTGTGGCAAAGGCTGTCTTCTCCTTGGACGCGGGGGTCAGGGGCACCTGCCAGTAGCCTTTTGTGAGGTCAAGAGTGGTTAGGAAGCGATCATGTCCTAAGGAGTCTATCAAGTCATCGACCCGAGGCATTGGGTATGCATCAAATTCAGACACTTCATTTAACTTCCGATAATCATTACTAAATCGTACTGACCCGTCTGGTTTGGGCACCAGTACAATGGGACTCGCCCAGGCACTTTGGGACTCTTCGATCACTAACAGCTCCAACATCTTCCTTACCTCCTCCTGAATAGCCACTTTACAATCCTCCGGCACACGGTAAGGATGCTGGTTTACCGTTTGGCCAGGCAGGGTGCGGATCTCGTGTTGGACCACCTCCGTGTGCCCTGGGAGGGAGGAGAAGACATCTCGGTTGCGATCCACCAGCTCCAGGGTCATCTGCCATTGATGTGGGGACAGGCTTGAACCCACCTGAACCTCTTCTCTCGCCGGTTCCCTGGACTCTGTGGGGGGAAGACAGCTGAACAGCGCCTCCCTGGCGTGCCACTTCTTCAAGAGGTTAACATGATAAATCTGCTCAGGCTTTCTTTTATCAGTTTGCCTCACCTTGTAGTTTACCTCTCCAACGCGTTCAATGACCTCATATGGTCCTTGCCAGGTTGCCAGGAACTTGCACTCAACGGTTGGCACCAGTACCAGCACTCGGTCCCCTGGCTTGAGCTCTCTGGGTTGAGCAGATCTGTTGTAGGAGGCTTGCTGTTGCCGTTGGGCGGTTTCCATGTGTTCGCGCATCATGGGATAGATGGCCTTCATTCTCTCTCTCATGGTCCCGACATGCTCGATCAGGGTACACTGTCGGCACGGCTGCTCCTCCCAGGCCTCCTTGGCGATATCCAGCAGTCCCCTGGGCCTGTAGGAGAGCAAGAGCTCAAATGGTGAAAAACCAGTAGAAGACTGAGGTACCTCTCTCACCGCAAACATCAGGTACGGTAGCAGTTGATCCCAGTTGCGCCCATCTTCCCCGATCGCCTTCCGCAGCATGGATTTTAGCGTTTTGTCAAAACGTTCGACCAACCCGTCCGTCTGGGGGTGGTAGACTGATGTTCTCAGCTGTTTGATCCTCAGCAGGGTGCAGAGTTCCTTCATGACCTTGTACATGAATGGACTCCCTTGGTCCGTCAATATCTCCTTCGGGATCCCCAAACCAGTCGAGAGAAGAAACAGCTCCTTGGCGACTTGCCTGGAGGTAGCCTTCCTCAGCGGGATGGCCTCAGGATATCGGGTCACGTAGTCTAGATGACCAAAATGTACTGATGTCCCCTGGAACTTTTTGGTAAGGGACCGACTATGTCCAGTCCAATCCTCTCAAAACGAGTTTCAATAACGGGCAAGGGGATGAGCGGGTTTCTATACGTGGGCTTTGGCGCCACCCGCTGGCACTCAGGACAATCCCAACAGTAGTTCTCTACCTCTCTGTGTACTCCTGGCCAAAAGAATCGTTGCAAGATTCTTTCTTTAGTCTTCTCTACCCCTAGGTGGGCCCCTAGAGGGTGTGTGTGAGTTAGGTTGAGTACGGTGGCCCGGTGGGGCTGTGGCACGAGGAGCTGTTCATGCACTTCATCATTTTTCTTCACTACTTGGTATACTAACCCCCGGCTTACTGCAAAATGGGGGTAGGTAGGGCTATCCTATCCCCTAGCACTACTCCCTCTAACACCTGCACATTTCTTAAGGCATTTGCAAGAGTGGGATCCTGTAACTGGGAAGTACCATACTGGCCTGTGAGAGGGGGAAGCTCCTCGGTGCCTTGGACGTCTTCATCACTGGATCCTGGATCACTTTCCGGTGCCACGTGCCCTTCCCGCGTGTCTGGACCAGACTTCCGCTTGGGCGCTCGCCATCCCTGCCAGAGCACAGGCTCGAGTGAGTGGTTCTGAGGGTTGCACTTCAGTATTCCAAGGACGAATCTTACCTCTCCGCTTCTGAGGTACTCGGGTTAGCCTCTCCTGTGTCTCTCTCCACAGCAGGTGAAAGGCTGGGCAGTCCCGTCCAATTAGGACAGGAACGGGTGGTGGTCATGGTGAGTTCAGTGGTGGGGTAGTCTCTGGTGTCTCCGTGGAACGCAGGAAACAGGGAGGACCTTCCCTGGGGTTAGACATGATGGACCCACCAGGTCCTTACGCACCAAGGTGATCCGGCTACCTGAATCTAATAACGCTTCGACGTCATGGTGATTCCCCGTTACCGGACATGTGGCGGGTCGTTCTGGGGAGCCATCTGTGACCCCCACGAGCGAGGCAAAAAGGTGGGCAGTTGGTGAGCTGGAGGACTCAGCAGTGGGCATAGGCTCATCAGACGGTTTCCCACACTGCCAGGAGATGTGACCCATCTCCCCACACTGGTAACACTGTCGGGCTTCACTCTCCCGGGTTACTCTCCCTGGTCCCGGCTGCCTTCTGGCTCCCCCTGGAGCATGGACAGCTCCTGAGGGGGCGGGGTTGGAGACCTTGGGGTTCTTTGGATGGGCTCCTCCAGTCCGAGGCGGGGACGCACCCCTGGGCTCCTTCCTGGAAGCACCTCCGTTGTGGCCTGGTACTTTTCTACTGCTTCCACCGTTAGATCGGCTGTGGTCAAGGACTGTTGACTGATTATCCTTTTCCCCTCATAAGGCAGGGCCCATAAGTAATGATCCACCAAAATGGCCTCCGCTACTGCAGGTGCAGTACTCTTCTCCGGTTCCAGCCATTTCCGCGCAATACGGCCAACTTCGTGCATCTGAGCACGAGGAGGCTGGTCGGGTTGGAAGGTCCAGCTGTGGAAGCGCTGGGCCATACCAAGCTTGGTGAGCCCATTTCTGCTGAGGATCTCAGTCTTCAGGGCATCATAGTCAGTTACCTTATCGGGAGCCAGGTCCCGGACTGCATTCAGAGATTCCCCCATTAGGAAAGGGGCTAGTAGTCCAACCCACTGTGCCTTGGCCCATGCTTCTCTAGTGGCCGTGGCTTCAAAGGCATGCAGGTACACCTCAACGTCATCTGTGGCCCCCATCTTGGATAGAAAGTCACCCGCCTTTATTGGGCGGACATTCCTGACGGCCATTTGTCTCTGTAGTTACAATTCCTCTGTCTACAGATGGTTGGCTCTCTTTTGCTCCTCCACGAGAGCCATGTTCGCCTGTGCCTGGGCCTGCTGGCTTGCAACCAGGGCTCTCAAAAGTTCCTCCATTTTGGGTTGTGGGGCTCCTATGGTCAATTTTGAAAACTGGGCGTTCAAATTTTCAGTGTCCTCTTCTGACAGGCACTATTAACCCTTGAGCTATGCCCGCATTCTCCACCATATGTGATATCATGAGAGGCTACACGGCTCTCAGCGGGACAGTTCAAGCAGTGCCAGGACACAAAGTTCAAAGTAATCAAGGATTTTATAAAGTTCTTGGGAATTAACAGAAATTGTGTTTTGCAAGTTCAAAAGGGTAAATAAGATGAGCTTTGATCTTTAATGGTCAAAATGTAAAACAATGTCTTTTGAGCCCTTTAACGATGAAATCATAAGTCAGGTTCCCTCAGGTAAGTATCCTCTTCTTAAACAAACTTCACTTGTATGATCCAAACGTAAAACAATGTCTCTTCAGGGGGGACCCAGACTCCCTCCAAACTGTTGTTCTCACCGGTAAGTATTTCACTCTTCAGATAAGTATTGCAGTCTTTCAGTAAATGTTCCAACCGGTAATATCCACACAGGAAACAACTCTCGGTCTGGCTGGTCCTCCGCAGAGAGCGCAATGGGGAGCCTGTCTCCCAAACCCCACACACTCACACTACCTGTGTCTCTAACCCTCAAAAGCCCTTCAGTTCATCAGCCACTCATCAATCTCAGGTGTGTTGGTGCTAGGTGTGTTGTGGTGTGGAGTTCCGAACTCCACCAGCAGATGGAGCCATAACAGTTTGTGGTTGGAGCCATCTCAGGGGAATGTAGCTCCCCTCCAGGACACAGCCTCTCGTGACATCACAATGGTCATCCCCAAACATCCCCTTTAACGCCACGGGGAACATGTGAATGGATATCACAAACTCGAAATGGCCAGTTAAATTGTTGAATGGATTGGAAGAGTGAACAGGAAAATCCAAAGAATAAATAAATAAAATAAATGTATCACATAGTGAAATATAAGTTCTTGTGACAGACGTTTTATCAAAGTAGAGGACACTTCTTGGTGTCATGTATAGCGGAGCAGGTGGACCCAAACGCAGGAGAAGTCAGAAATATTGACTTCTTCAGACACAAACTGAAGAAGTCAATATTTAATTCAAAAAACACTTGCAACGCTCGGGAGTTCAAGACAAACTAGAACTATCAGGAATAATGACAAAGACTGAACAGAAAACCAGATGAGGGAATGGGGAACAGGTGAGTAACAGAGGGAGCAGATAGGCTGGGGAACACACAAGGGGCGGGGCTGATTTAGGACAGCTGAGCGGGTGGCAAGGAGGGAGAGGTGGAGGACGTCTCTGCCGTGCTCGGTCCTAAACTAAACCACGTGGCATGGGAGCCAAGTGCGGTTTGAAGGCCCAATCCCAAACCAGTCCCTACCCACTACCACTTCACTACCGAGTGTCACTCCAAAATCAAGTTACACTCGCAGCTGTGGAGGCGCTTCTCATCAAGGGGGAGGGTGTAAATACATTGGTCCGCTTCGGAACGCCCTCGCCTTTCTCCAACGGAAACAGGAAATGGTCAGCATGGTGTTCAATCAACATCTTTCGGCTGCAGCGACTTGTGTTGCGCTCCATCACC
>JAOPJH010072476.1:0-10383 GCA_027122575.1 Merluccius polylepis
GACAAATACGTGTCCGACTTGATGCTGCGCCGGACGCCGGACAGGGCTTTGAAAAAGCGGACAGGACGAATGGCCACACTGTAAAACAAATTCTGTTGTTTTTACGGAAAAAAACTGGCAGCTGTGGTTACCAGAACATTTTTGTAAAAAATACAGTACAAATGTAAACAACATTACAGAACAACTTGTACATTTTACTTGGATTCAATGTACAATAAACAATAACTAAATGTAATTTTGTCTGGTATTCAATGTACAATAAACAATACATGAATGTTCATTTTACTGATATTCAATGTACAATAAACAATACTAGAATGTTAATTTTACTGATATTCAATGTACAATAAGCAAAATCTGCACGTAAATATTACTGAAAAAAATGTGTATAAAAACAGTGTGGTCCTGTTAAATTAGCAGTAAAGGACTATGTAATCTACAAGTTTAAAATGTTTTTGGGGGGGAATTACTACTGTTTTAGGATGTGGTATTTACAAGTTGTTCTGTAAATTGTTTACATTTGTACTGTATTTTTTACGGGATTATTCTAGTAACCACAGCTGCCAGTTTTTTTCTGTAAAAACAACGGGACATATATATATATATTTTACAGTCTTACAGGATAAAAATTTGTTAAAGTCAAATAAACACCTAAATACTAAATAAACTGAATCCTGTTAGGATTATTGCTCAGTGAAAAATGTAAACTGTTTTAGACATTACAATTAGCTTGACAACCTCTTAGATGATTTCATTTGATGTTTACCAGAAACGGGAAAATGTAACCCTGTGTACACAGCTTAAGCATTTATAAATGGAAAAGCAATGTATACCTCAAGAACTGTACTGACAAAACAAAAACAAACAAATAACTTGCCTCTCCAAGAATTTATTAACCTCAAATGAGTGAGTAAACAAAAAATCTGTCAAATAATGACAGACAATAATGACTGATGATTACAGCTGAAAATAGAAATGGACCAAAACAGAAATGTCATTTCTCAACATAGTGTACATATTCGTATCATGTACTCCTCAAAACAAAATGGTGTTATTTTCTAACAAACATAATCATGACCTGACACCCTCTTTCCTCTGAAGGGAAGTTGCAAGATTGAGGCCCCAGGCAATGCTACTGCTGCTGTGGGTAAAAAACAACGAGTTAGAATGACACTTAATGGCCAATGCTTTCTGCCTTTGAAGCTGCAAGTGTCTGTGTGTGTACCGAAATCCAATGAGTAGAACTAACATGGACCCTTGATCATGATCAAGCATAACATCATAACATATCATTATGACCCTTAATCAAAACAACAGTCCCTGGGTTATTTTCACAATTACACAACACAAACAAACTCTTCTGCTGATGCTTACTGTGCATCACGCCACTCGTGATCTGAAAGATCTTGAATCAATGTGATGACTCGGGGGTTCACAGGAAGACGGGATGTTTTTGTCTTCTCTACTTTAGTGCCCTTCTCAGGGTTAATGGAGAAAAAGCACCTGTGGAAACAAGACAGACAACTGTATTAATAACAAAATATCTTCACATTAACAAAAATCTTCACAATGATAACTTTTTATTCAAGCTATTACTTTAAAGAAACTTATAATAGGTAAAATAAAAAGTCTCCTAAGCCCCAAGTCACCGTAGCAGCTACTTCTAAATAAAGTGAAAATGTTAGATAAACCTAATCAAAACCAGAAAGACACACCTCTGCAGAAACTCCAGGGTTGATGCCAGGCATGATGGGTAATGTATGTTAAAACAAAAGTAACTCCCAAACATCAGGTATAGGGCAGAAACGAAGGAGGGGATGTTGTCCTGCACAATGTTTCGATCCACACTCAACATGAAGCGATTTGCAGAATAGCAGGATCGTCCTGAAAAAATGTAAACACAAGGAAGGGGGACATAATTCAAACTTAATTAAAACAAGACACAAAACTATTCTAGCACTGTGTTCAGAAATCAGTGTGTGCACAGGGTGTGGGACAGACATATTGGACCTTTCAAAATCCACTTTGACTAACTTTAAGACGTTAGTGTATTAAGAAACATTGTGCAAGATAAATCTGTGCCAAAATAGAAAAGAGAGAAAGGAAAGGAAAGGAATAAAGAAATACAGAATGACAGAGAGAATGAAAGAAAGATCAATATATTTGTAACTTACCACACACAACAATCGTCGGAGTCAATGGAAGTTGGTCCATCTGTACTTCCCCTGCCAGGCATGTGTCCTCGACATAAACGAACATGGCGTCTTCCTTTTCATCAAAGTAGGACAGCAGAAGCAACACCATGTCTTTGAGGTCTTCAGAACAACCGCTCCGCTCTCCCCTCATCACTTGATACTTTGTTACAGCCTGTAGGAACTTTCTGCTCTTAGAAAAGTGCATAGAAACTGTGTTCATGTAGTTTAGGAGCCTTTTCCCCTTCAGCTCCAGATTACGTGAGAAAACTTCTTTCAGCCCAAGTCCGGTTAGCTCCTGAAAGTGGACTGCCATACCAACCTCATCAAACAAAAGCGGCCACTCATCAAGGAGGTTCTTGATATTTTGCCCCTGGTTGACTTTTTTGCGCTGCGTGTAAAAGGTCAACTTCATCAGACGTCTGACCTCGTCTGGATTAACATCAGGTTGCTGAGACATTATCTTCAGTTTTTCTTCATGTTCTTGCTGGCTCTCTGGGGTCTCTCCAAGGGGCAGGAATTTCTGATTCCAGTTAATGCACCCATAGTTGTCCTAGACTGCTGCTCTCTGCTCTGGAGAGACTTTGTCTGTGTCGTCAGTGTCAGAGTGATGCTTTCTTTTTCTTATTTTTGAGGTTGTAGATCGCCTCACATTCTCTATCCTATTTTGAAGCTGTTTAACAAGAGAATAGTACCCTGCCCCAATCACATCTCCCTCTATTACGTCTTGCAAAGACTTAGGATACTTTGCCACCATCTTTTTTGCAACTTCTGTGGAGCTCCTTTTGTTAATGCAAGACCTATTTTGCATCATCTCAGAGACCACGATTCGGACCATCTCCCGCCTCATTCGTGGATTTGGTCGTTTCCCTCTCTCAAGCGACTGGAAAAGTTCCTCTGGGAACTTGTCCCAAGGTATCAAAAAAGTATCCACCCAGTCAACATTAGGGCTTTGGCAGTTCTTGGAAGAGGTTGAGGATGAACTTCTGGGTGAATACTCCAAGGATACGGGAGGTCCTTCCAAAGCAACAGCAGATGAGCTGTCCGTTTCAGGAGTCAGGCCTGGAAGCACACACACCAGCCAATTACAAACAAAAAAAACACGTTAACGATAACACTTCTCTAGGAAGATACCACTCTGAAATATACACTCTTTTTATCAAATGCAATGAAATTAAACACATATGCAATTTTAACTTTATTTTTTATTTTTACATTTTGAACCCATGAACTTGAGATTTTACCAAACAATGAATAATATGTAGTTTAACCTTTTTAACCTTCTTCTACCAAATTTTATTTAGCCACATATTTATCATCAAACTACTTACTATATTGTACCTGCACAATTGTACCTGGGCTATATAGAGAAAAGTTGAATTGCTTTTTCTAGACAGTACAATAATGAGGACATCTTGATGTTATCAGGGCCCAAATGTGAATGCTACCACATTCCTGATTAATCCTTTGTGCAGGTTACTTTGGGCACTGGTTGCATCCTGTACTGCAAAACTTGACTTACATCTTAGCTTCGAGGCAGCAAGTACTTTTCGGGCTTGAATGGGCCTTAAGACTGTCATCAAATCGGCTTCCTCAATGAACTTGAAGTCATCAGATGTCTCAACCCCGAGGGATTGTAAATGCTCTTCAAGAATGTCTTTATTTATAACTGAAAGGTCAGGCAGGACCTCAGTTATAGCGCTGTGTAGAAAGGTTTGCTCCATGGCCTTTCTAGAATAAGAAAGGATGACATCAGTTTTCAAAATGCAAGAAATGTACAATTAGTCAAGTATCAATGTACATACAAATAAGAGGAACTTCGACTTTAAGTATGACTGGGTAAGGATTTATACTTTCTGTACTTCAAAAGAGGAAAAACTATCACTTTTATGTTTCTCAAATAGTATTTTATCTTTTTTACTACTTAAACATGTGCATTTTAGTATGATTTCTCCACCAGTGACTAGGATCATATTATTTCGCCAACACACTGCTTCAACTTGAGTATATTATGAGTTAGGATTTACACTTTTACATTTTTTTTACACTTTCATATAAAAGGGAAACTGCTGTCACTGTTATATTTTTCAAATAGCATTTTATCTTTTGTTAAGAATATGTGCATTACTGTACAGTAACCCTAACTCCCCAGCACAGTGGTCAAGACGATGTTTATTTTGATAACACACTGTGTTTCAGTGGAATGACTTGGTGTCCATCAACAATGTATGATGGTAACGAATAAAAATCTACCAAGTCATTAAGGTTAAGACATTGCAACATTGTACTCTGTTTTGTCACTGAGTACAGACGGTATTCAGAATGATAGTCAGCTTTATGTATATCCACCACAACATACACAGCTGCATCATTTTGAATTAAAATAATGAGAAGTTCTCCAAACTCGATGGACTCATCATTTTTTGACACAAGGAAATGTCCCTTTTTATATGATGTACCTTTGTAGTGTATGTCTGTGGAAACACTAGTATTGTGTTCAGAAAAGCCAAACTCTCTCACTGCATGTTTAATTGCATCACTGTAAAGGCTGGGATAAAAAGTACAACTGTCTTTGACTTGCAGAAGCTGACTGCAGCCTGGCCCAGCTGAAAGATATGCTTGAAACAATTGATGTCTCTCGGATAACGTTAGGCATATGTTTTTAAAGTTTTTTAAATGCCTTGCACATCTCTTGAAGTAGCTGTGTTTACTTTCGAAACGCATGGTCCATACTCTAATCAAGGGGCCGAATTTCAAAATGATTGCTGGATAATGACGCATGAAATGGTGTTTGGTTTTTAGTGTAGTCTCAGGAAATAAACACTTTCTTGATTCCAAATATTCTTGGATTATAATGTCAAGATAGGCTACTTGGGACAACAAAATCTTTTGTGCACAAATCATTTCAACAATATCTTTAAGCTGCAGAGTTAACTGCCACACATCATCTGGATTTTGGACTTTGTCACCAATTAACACAGGCAGCAACCTTAATAGATTCCAGTTCTGGATAGCTTGACCTGAAAGCTTGGACCCCTCAGAGTTGACAGCAGATGGCTTTGTGAGAGTGTCAGATCCCTTGTACTTGAACTGCTTGATGCGTCAGTTCAACACTGAATATGTAAACCATTTCTTTCTCTTGATGAAGTACTTCAAGTACAGTGCAACATCATAAGATAAGACACCCTCAAATATGTTGTGGCCTAAGCAAGGTGGGAGACCAGGCTGGCAAACATGAAAAGACTTAAGAGCATTGAAAACAGAGTTCACCTTTATGCCTCTACTGCCTTGTCCGTCTTCAGCTTGTAGAACTGCAGAATCATAAGTTTCAGGAGTGCGCTGTGGACCACAAACATTTGGATCATTCTCAAACTCGGTTCTTGTGATTTCACAGTATCTACAAAAGTACACTGAACGGCTAAAGTTTTCAGTGAACCCACCAATGCTATGTGACCCCAAATGATCTCCTGCAATACAATACAGAGCCCCTTTGACTGTTTCACCACCAACAGTTATTCAATTTTTCTCAAGATTTTTTAAATCCTCTAGCATCTCTGAGAAAACTTTAGCACTTCCAAACTGTTTTAGGTCATTCTCTCCACACAATAAGACAAGGGACATGTGATCTGTATTGGACAGCACATGTGCAGGCAAATTTGCCACAGAAAGATAGACGGCAAGAACTTTGTGTTTTTTCTTTTTTCTCCAAGGGGATTCACAATTTCAAAGGCATCCTGGTAGAGAATTAGCTTCAGGCATCCTGGATTTTCAATGAAAAACTGGTTGGACTTAAAGTTTTGACCATCACTTATGTCACAAAAGTCATCTGGGTGTGTTTCACAAGACTGTTGTGACACTGAATTCTTCCATATATCTGATTCTAGTAAGCCGTTTAGAGTTTGTGTTACAGGTACGTAGTAAGCAAACCTTTCTGTCATATTTTCATCATTTCCTAATTTTACTTTTTTAGGCTCTATGTATTTGAACATTTTATGGAAAGTCTGAGCCCTTGAGTATGTTGTTCTCAGCGGCCCCTGATGACAGGCAGAGAACAGGTCTGAATCCTTCACACAATCACAGATTTTAGCAATAGCATCATCTGTTAGACACATGTCATTTTTTTAAAGTGAACGCAGTTCACTTAAAGTGTAATCCTGTCCCAAATCATGCACATTTTGCATCTCTTCAACGATTGTCTGTATTGTTGAAGCTGGAAGAAGGAGCTGCCCTTGCAATTATAGGTAGAATAAACAGACATTTTTAGAAAAGTCTCATTGAAATCCTGTGGCAATTCACTGCTTTCATTTGTAGCATCATTTGAGCTCTGGGGAACATCTTCACATGCACTGACAGCAGAGGGCTGAGAAACATTTTCCCTGTACTTGTCACTTATACTATCCACTGAACATGCTCTGTGTTTTCGTGACATATGAGCAGTAAATGACGATTTAACAGTGAATGTATTTTCACAACTTGTTACTGGACATGCCACAGGTCGCCCCTCCGCTATATGCTCTTTTAGGTGGGAAATAAGCTCTTTGACTGTGTGAAATTGGCACTCACACAGCGAAATAGCACACTTAAAATCTGTAAAAACGGCCCCAGCAGTAACAGAGGGTGCAGGTGCGTTGTGAACTTGATAGAAATTACCTTTAAAGGCGGCATAGGTACAAAAGGTCTGCTTGCAGTCGGTGCTAACACATTTGAAAAACGGATGGGGTTCGTTCCTATGTATTTTACAATGCAGCATGTAACCCCTCAAGGTTTCTAATGTTTTGCTGCAGAAATTGCAAGTTAACATTTTTGCCAAACTTTCAAAACCACCGCTTCAGAACAGCATGAAAAGAGCGCGAATTCAATGTAAAGTAGTTAGCTGTGACCAAGTAATTACATGTAAAACCTCCGCTTCACAACAGCATGAAACGAGCGCAAATTCAATGTAAAGTAGTTAGCTGTGACTAAGTAATTACATGTAAAACCTCCGCTTCACAACAGCATGAAATGACCGCGAATTCAATGTAAAGTAATTAGCTGTGACCAAGTAACGTTAATTACATGTAAAACCACCACTTCACAACAGCATGAAATTAGCGCGAATTAGCTGTGACCAAGTAATTACATGTAAAACCACCGCTTCACAACACATCATCGTAACATTACCATAGTTAGCTAACTTTAGCTTGCCTATCGCTAGTTCTACACACCACGTGGTTGTTCCCCTTTCAGTTGTTCCCACATGGCACTGAAAGAAAAAAAGCGAACTGCGAGAGTTTAGTAAACCCCATAACTTGACGTTATTACTACGACTGACACATTCTCTCACAGACAGAAGCTATCTCTTTTTTTCTCATCGCACACATCATGCATTTAAAGTTTAAGAATCAGCTTACATGAACAGATGCTTTCACAGACTGGGCGCGCGCAGTCAGCAGCCTTCTGCTCAGTGGTCGTCACAGCTACGTCAGAAACAAACTGCTTAGTGAGTGGAGGAGGAATGCGCACAGCTAGTTCGAAATACAAACACAGCCGTTTGTTTTGCGGGAATGTAAAATGAAAAGCATTAATAACATTTAACATTAACTTAAGGCACCATAAGAATTAAATGACACAATCCTGTATTGAAAAAACAGGCTGTGCACTTCCTGACACGTCAAAACAGCTGCCAATCACAGACTTTTTTATTTATTTATTTTTTTAACTTTATTTAAACTTTTCAAAAAGACTTATACGTTTAAAATGAAAATGTAATATGGTTTCTTCTGGCATAAACAAAATGTACCAGACAGCCTACTGATGAAAAAATGTTATTGTAACACTGCTATGATGTAATTTATTTATTGTAACGGGTCGGGGTAGGACTCAATTGCAGCACAAAACCAGACAGGTTATAGAAATAAAAAGTCTTTATTATTTCTGGGATAAGGGTGTTCACGAGGATTAGGTGGGATTGGGAATCCAGGACGGGGTCCAGGTGAACGGAGATCCAGAAGGACGAGGCGGAGATCGTAGTCGGGGACAGGCAGGATCGGGAAACCGGGACCGGAGACAGGCGAACGAGGATCCAGAGGGACGAGGCGGGGAACGTAGTCGGGGACAGGCAGGATCGGGAAACCGGGACAGGCAAATTACTGGAGCGACTTGCATGAACGAAACAATCTGGCACCAGATGAACAGTGAAGAGCTAATTTATAGCCTCCACTAATCACCTGATGCAGCCCAGCTGCGAGGGTCAATGAATGGAGTAGTGGAGGGGGCGTGGCAGACCGACCGTGACAACTTAAGAATTTACAATCGACACAACCAAAAAAATTGCTGTTAGCAAGCGTGGGTAATGGCACAGGGGAAGTTACTAAAGACACCCACTGTTCACTTCCTCGTTCCTGGTACTAACATGATACAGATGAAGAGAACGTCACAATATGTAAACCAATCGCTCTATCTCTCGATCATCAAGGGACACTGTTGAGTCGAAACACGTACAGGACTGGGCTGTGGGGAGGAGGACATCATTTTTTTTGTAAATGATAAGATGAGCCCATAGTTTGCAAACTATTGGCTCATCTTATCATTTACAAAAAAAATACCATCAGCACCAAAAACACGACTAACCATCAAAACACGGCCTTGGTTTAGTATTCTAAGATGTTGTGCATTATGTAAATATTATCACAGGTTTTTTTTTTTTATTCAATACAAATACAAAAATCTTAATTGTCTAATTTCATTTCAGCTTCGATATTCTGTATGCATTGGTCTCAAAAAACAGATGGTATATATTTTAACTTAATGCTGCCCTCTACTGGTACATGCCATTCACCCACTTTTCTTTCACTCTTTGTTTCTCTAGAACTCAAAAGCAGATTGCACCAGTGAGTGGATTCTTTTTTACTGTCAATACCTGTATTGTGTGTGTGTGTGTGTGTGTGTGTGTGTGTGGGTGTGTGTAATAATAATAATATAAAATATTTATATATGCTGCATTGTTTATCATACTTTCTTTTTGTCTTTCCAAAGAGTTAATTGGTTAATTGTCCCCATGTCTCCTTCATAGATGGGTGCGAGAAGGCCCCCATCCTCAACACCACCACCACGATAGGCTTAAACGGCACATGTAACAACACAATTGGATATTTATCTTACGAAGTAACGATCACTGGGCTGACTCCTGGAGTCCATGAAGTCAACATGTCTTGCTCCAACTGCTGCTTGCAGGTCACAATTAGTAAGTACTACGTAGTATAGTTCACTTTCAGTTGTTCACGTTGTATACTGAAAAAGGCCAGTTTAGACATGGACGTGCAAAGCAAATCAGCCCCAAAGCGTCAGCTTGTTCCGTTATCCAAGTTGTACAATGAAAATTGAACAAGAAAGTCGAGAGCCGGAAACAGAGACAGCTCGCCTTCAAAGTAAAGCTCGCCTTCGAGGTAAAAGCGTTTTGAAGTGCGTTGGCTGCAATGGCTGCAGCGGTCAATTTAAGGAGAGCAAAACGAAATAAATAACCAAAAAGTCTAAATAATTAACATAAGTCATAGCTGTTATACAGTCATATTTCTGCCACTTTCCCACAACTGATTGTGAATAAATTGTCAATGGGTGCGAACACTGGAATTATTGAGTGCTGTGATTCATGTAGGCCTATACATTTTATGATTAATTTATATATTCATCAACTCATTTGATTAAGGCAACTTAATCTGGGTGAACGTGATTTACCTTGAACTTTTACTTTATTGCTGGCTCTGTTGTCATGACACTAACACCACTAAGCTATCAGATGTAAAAATCCTTCATTCAAGTTTATTTATCGTTCTCTCTCTTAACTAGGTTACATACATAAAAAAAATAATACAATATTTTTGGTCGATTATCCTCTGGCCTGTATAATAACAACATAATAACAAAATGAATGCAGTGGTAAGTAAAAGGCAACAGGCTAACCCCTTTTATCAATCTTTTATTTAGAGTCTCCTGAGCTTTTCTTTTATCTGCTGGTTCCACAGCTTCACAAAAAAGACAGAAACAGACTGAACATTATTGTTAAAATCTGTTTTAACATCACTGGAGTGAAACACCAGGGACCTGAATTATTTGTGCAACCAACAGGTCCTCTAGAACAGTGGTTCCCAACCTTTTTTGACCAGTGTACCCCTTGAGCTGGTTTCCATGTGAAAAGTACCCCCTCTCTCGTGTG
>JAOPJH010072509.1:0-10075 GCA_027122575.1 Merluccius polylepis
ACATTGTTTGAAGCTAAATGTGACAAAATGTTGCTTTTATTTTCAGCGTGAGCGGCTTTACAAACGGCACCCCATACAACCAAACTATCGGTAAAAGTGGGTGAACTATTGTGAAAGTGCCCTCATTGGCGGCCTTAGCTATGTTTCACCCGTTTCAACTGAAAAGGGCTCGCCCTCCCAAAGGGCCCCGACTGACACACAAGCTTTCAATAATTTACCCACTTTTATATACATGTAGATGTATATATCTGTGGTTACATCAATTAAAGATAATGCACCAGACACCGTTTCAAAGCTAACAGCCAGCTTTCATTGCAGTTAAAACCAGTTAGCAATTCAATGTGTATAGCAAAATGGTAGGCGGGTCATTTCTTTCACTACGAACTAGTAAATTCTCAAACTAAAGCAAATACACATAATTAAAGTAATCTCTATAAACAATTATTTAGCGTTAAATAATACTTCAACAGTGCATGAACAACAAGAAAAATAACAGAAAAAGGCTCTCAGTGAACTTGACTTGACCTAATGCAGCATCTAACAACGGTTCTTAATGAGGGGAAAATGAAACGCACCTATCCTAGTGGTTCTAAAAAACGGAAAAAAAAATATGCCAACAAAACAAAACGTCTAAATAGTCTCCCAAAAGTGACCTCTTTCTTTGGTCCACCATCACAGCATGCTAGCCAAACACCTGGAGATGCTGCTAATCAAACAGATGGCAATAATGATGACCAAACTTTATGACAATCCTACACTTTTCATTCCCAAGCAAAATATGGCATTGCTTTTTTTGTTGATTTAATTTGAGGGAATTCTTAAAGCTGTTTTTATGTCGGCTGATACGTAACACATAGGCTTAGTGCTAACAATGATTTCTTTTGCTCAAAAATGTCATTGTTTAGGTTTTTAATTACTTGGTTTGTAATTGATTGTTTGAATTGTTTGGATTATTTCTATGTTGAGCTGTTCATGATGTTGAAAGTGCACATAATGCATTTAAGTTGAAGTCCGAAAATATACCGATATTGATGCAAACTAACTTGAATCCTCGCTTTTTTTTCTCTTTTATGTTTTTTTTCACACATTAGCTCTTGAAATGGGCCCCCAGATGCTTAAGGCCGCCTCTGAGTGCCCTACAAGTTATTTGGTGTAGTTTTTGAAAATAAGAGGTTTTGAGCAGGAGGCTCAATGCTGCTCTAATAAGAGACAGGAATCAGTGAAACAAATATGAACAAAACTGATCTCAAAAACACATCTTTGAGATCCTAATAATAACAGCTTCATATAAATGAGTCTGAATACCACTGACATGCTTTTGTGTGCCACTGGGTCAGAGAACCTTTAAAAAATATATAACCTATTTGAAGGGTGCTGCATGCTGATATTCTTAGTTTTCAGGCAATTTTTTTAAACCTTTTTAGGTCCTCACCAGTTGCATGCCTGATAGATGACATTTCTCCAGTTTGGTCATAATTCAGACTCTTTAGGGATATAGTTATAAATTTGTCATTCCACAAACGTAACATATGACCTTTTCTGTTTAATTACAATGTTACCGTTGCACATCCCTCTGGATTGCCATTGGCAACATCAGTTCCTGCACAGCAAGAAAACAGCACTCATTTGTAATGTTTCTGCTAGAAGTGTGAATTCTGGGGCTGCCACAATATCTCCACAATTTGGGTTGCAATTTGGAATAACTGCAACTTTGAAGCATTAATAAAGTAGTAGTAAATTGTGAATTCATGAATAGTATGCAACTAATAATCAGGTATATATGATTAACAAGATAATGAGATAATGGTTTATAACATTAATTTATAAAGCATAAGTTAATGATTATTAACTATTTACTTAGAACTATTTACAATGTCTTAATAATGCTTAATAAACACTTCACAATTCTGCAATTCATGTTCAAGTACCATTGCATCAGAACCAATACTCACATAAGTCTTAAAATGATATTATATAAATCTAATGTATGTTATCTATATAATTATATAAGTGTTCTAACTACCTGAATTGATCAGCCCAGCCTTTAAGTAATTTATAAATATCTGGTGTAATGGAGGTGTTGAGGCCCAGGTAGAAGTGGTGGCCACAACCAATGGCTGTAATTGTATTTTGTTATACAATTGTTTTCCATCGATTGATATTGTTTATCAATAATTATTTCTAAGTTTATGAATTTGCATTATGTGGATTTTACTTATCATTATTTTGGCAAGTTGTATAATAAAGTGTTTTTCTTGATTATTGTATTTCCTTTTTCTCATGGTTTTTATTAATATTCATGAGTCATATGTGAATCACTGGATTTGTTGGAAGTATTAAAGGAACAAGAGGCCAGAGCTATAATTGACATTAAAATTCATATTATATATATACAGAAATGATAAGCATCAGTTCTCTCCGCTGCCCCACCGGCATGCCAGCTACAATCTGGTCAGGGGTTATACTTGTCTTTACAATTCAAATGACATTGCTACATTTCCAAAAATACATCATTACACTAGGCTTCCATTGACCACACCCTGGGACTTGAACTCAGGTCTCCAGAGACCATAAACAGCTCTCCCTGATGTACGGATTATAATTGACACTATTCACATGCCATCGTTACATTTCAAAAATGATGGAAGGTCACATGCAAAGGTACATACTCTGCAATATCTATAAAAAGGGTTCCTGCAAGATCAACATAACATATATTCTGGAACAGGAAATTATACATTCATTTGGCATCTGATTTACACTATTATTCACACATGTTTAAGTACAGACAGCATTCTATTAGCAAATTACCATCAGCTCCCACACATGTATAATTACATTTTCCCTGAACAAACAGGTACTCTCCCACACTCTGCCCTCTTGTTCTCGTCAGTGTGAACGCAGCGGGGCAAATCTGGCAATGTTAAACGAGGCACCAACTTACATTGGTACCATACAATTAAAAATGTAAAGAAAAGTGTGCGCTGTACTGCTTTATTAGGTGATTTCATATTTAAGAGAAAAACAATCTAAATAGTTGAGAATGCAGTGCTGTCCTGTGTTTGTTCGTTGTAGATACCGCCTCATTCAACAATGCAGTGTAATTGCTTATTACCAAGAGGAGGAAGAGAACATAAAAAAGAAAATGGAGTGTAGACAACAATGCACAATCCTTTTGTCAAAGATGGCCATGGCTGAGGACCTAGCCCCTAGTTAATTTACCAAATATGTTTTCTCCTTCTTCTAGTGGTCTAATCGAGGAAAATACCATTGCGATAGTTACGAAACAGAAGATAAAGAATAATGCTCCGGCTAGCAGCTTTTGTGTTTCTTTAAGAGGCGTTTTCAATGGAAAACAAAGATAAAGCTATTGACTGCTGTGGCCAAAAGCTGGATACAAAAGAGTTTCTTTGTCTGTTTGTTTTTGTGTCTCTAAAAAGCTTACATATTTAATTTGGAGAATCCTAAAAATGCACTTGTGTGGTGTGATTAGCAGTGAAAGAATATCAATAACCAACCAACCTTACAGACATGCATCATCTGATGGAGGACACTTAAATCATGGACAAGCTATTGCTAAAATAAGTTAATATTAATTGAGAGAGAGAGAGCAAGAGAGAGAGAGAGAGAGAGAGAGAGAGAGAGAGAGGCTTGCTACTTCACCTAGTGCCTTGAGTTTATGTGGCAATACAATTTGAGTTTAGTACTCAGAATGAAACCCTTGTCATTAAAATCTACTACAGCAACATTTTGAGCGACTCATTTGTGATGTCTACCGTCCAAGTAGTTGGAATGAAAGGGAGTGCATGAAGAGCAGTTAAGAGGAAGGTATTAACAAGTGGATTTACTTTTTTTTGGTTTTAACCTCAGAAGAACCTCTTTGGTGTACTCTACAGTCTTCTAGGATTTACTTCATCCAATTAGTTTTAAGCCCTGCCTTAATGTAGCCCTTCTGTTTTTTTCTTGGTTTCACGTGTGCTTGTTTCCTATTTCTCTTTCATGGGGGTTGGACTCAGGACTCGGTTTAAACTAAGCTTTGTTTAATGAGAGCTTTGCTATTACATTTGCAAGAGAAATGACTCCAATTTACTAAATAGCATGTCCTGCTATGTTTTTACTAAAGCGTGTTACTGCAGCATACAAATGTTGTAGAAAGCTGTCTCAGCAATAATTTCAGTCAATAATTAAACCGTTAATTACTAACAAATAGCCTTCTGTGTTGTGTTTAAATGTCAGAAAACGACAATAGAACTAAGTATTTTCCATTAATTGAATGATTCACTTCTGTGATCACAAATGTATGATAATGCATATATATCCTATATGTTAGTATCTATACTAAAATATGACGGTGTCTTAGATAAAACACTAACATATAGACAGCTACAATTCCAGACGAAATTCACCAAATTGTTCAATCAGGAGATGACAACATCCCCCTTCTACTTCTCGTTGCTCTATGCTAGGTTCTTAATTCCCATGCTGTCATTGCAAGCCTCTCCCCTTCATCTCAACCAATCAGGACCTCATGCAGGAACAGGAGTACAATGCAAAGCGTATATATACACAGCTCTCATTCATTCCCGTCTCTGTTCTTTTCATTGTGACTTGTTGCAGCCCTCCACCATCCCCTTCACCTCCGGGACGAGGCCGAGGTCCATCTATAGTCACCACCACCAGCGTCTTCTTGACACCATCAGGGGGGAATTCATCTCCCGGCAGACCTATGGGATCCATTGTCCCCATGAATTATAATTTGATGGTGGCTAATCACCAAATGTGTTGTCAATATATGTTGTGTTCATTTTCAATACTAGTCTCTACTGATTAAAATAACCATAGGTGTCAATTTAATTTACATTAATAAATTCACCTCCAAGGTAAGCAAGGAACAACAATTGTCCCAATAGAATAGGATTGAGTGAGTGTCACCAGCTTGTTGTGTGTACTCACAGTAACAATATAGTGATGATGAAACCCTCAGCAAGCTTCCATGGGTGGTCACGGAGGTCTAGCCGAATGGAGACTAGCAGAGTGATCATGTTGTTGCAACACTCTTTAATATCCAACATCAGGCTTCACAGATTGTAGGTTCAAAATAACCTCAGATATTTGTCAAATTATTTTAAGAACAGTGGGAACATGCAGGTTTGTGACATTCAGAATGTGTCATGTCACAATAGCCTCAGGGACAATTATTGGCACAGATAGCCAATGTTTTGCATCGTCTGCTTTACCTGACTGACGGGACTTTATATTTCTTCTATTTTCTATCCCACTTAGTCAGAAACCTCAGGGAAATCATCGCTCGCTCAAATTGCCTTTTCATCAGAACGTGGTGTACCTTTCTCGTGTTCCTTTCTCCTTTACTGCTTTTCTCTCCCGCTCTTTGACGATATGTCAATGTTTTATGCGCTTTTCTGAAACTAATCGCAGAAAAGTTTCAGTATATAAAAAGAAATAAGCTAAGTAGCCTACTTCTTGGATTTTTTTATGATAATAAAAAGTTTTATGACCACAAAAAGTGGACTAGGCTGCAAACACTGTACCAGCCAATGGTGAATAATACAAATTGAAATTATTCAAAAACAGAAAGAATTAGCCAAAGAGTTAGCCAAGGCCAGCAAGCTTCCAAAAACACTTCCATGAACAGTTTTATGGAAACAATACAATGAGTCTTATAAGCAGTTCAGACTCACATCTGCTCCATGTTTATTACAAATACATCCACTGATGCTCAGTGGCTTCCTCTACTTGAGTGGGATGTCATTATGTTGGTCCAAGAGCAATTATCTCCAGTTGTTTGAGGATATAGAATAGCCTGCATCCGTTTTTTTAAGAATGTATTTGTTTAGCAAATACAAGATTCTGAAGGTTGATTGAGTTGAATAAACCATAGACATCAGCACAACATGCTGTAGCATTTATCTATGGCTCAGTGGGAATTTCTTGGTGTTTCAAACAATGAAGCATTTCTGTGTCACTGACTGGAGATGTTTCAGATTGATTGACTGCCGTCTTCTTAGTCGTTGCCAACGGACATGGCAAAGAGCCCAGCCAGTAAGCCATCAACTCCACCATTTATTTCTTCTTCCTTTGTTTATGTATTTATTTTTTTGTGTTACATTGCTTGTCTTGAAGTCTTCTTCTCTAAATCATTTTGTTGTCTACTGCAATCTAATTGCTCCCCCGGGGACATGAAAGATGTCCTATAACAGTAATAATAACAATACTTCTTGAACAGCAAAAAAAGACACTACACTGTACTGTGTATTACTACTAAGCCACAACAACTACATAATACTGTGCACATTTCATTTTCAGCAGTGCTATAGTTTGTTTGTTTTGACCAGTTTTGATTAATTGCACCATTAAGCTGAGCTGCTTGAGCGTCGACTGACAACTTTTTGATTTTGTAGCCAATCACGTTTGTTAGATGTGGCCATACCGTGGCATGATATGTAAATGTTGCCATAGTCGAATAATCGCTAAAACACTTCCTGTGAAGATACACTGATGTATCATCTGTTCCCAAGACGATTCGGGGGATGATTAATCTTCTTGTCTAGCAGCTTAAGCAATTCTGCAATTGGAACAGCGGTTGCATTTGCGATCAAGGAAAACATCTTGAGATTTGGCGGGAGGCGGCAAGGCAAATCGCTATAGACAGACTTTGGAATCCAACCAAGGTAGACACTGGAAGTTGTATGTGTTAGGAGAGTTTTGCCCTAAACTTTTCGGATCAATTGGAACTACGAATTAAAGACCTTACTGGCCCGGCAAACCCTACAGAGCTACGCCAGTTTACCTGAGTCCTCCTTGGAGGATGTGAGGTGAATTAAACCTTGATGAGATGAGCAGGATTGGATCAACTCTTGGACATAGCAGTGATAGTCTTTATATGTGGATAAGGGCAAACTAATTGCCAATTAGCTGACACAGCCAGCGAGAAATGTGCATTGAGCTGTAGAATACTTCAATTAAAACACATTAAGCCTGCAACTGCATGGAGCTTTTTCCCTGCAGCCATCACTGTTGTGCTCTCAACCACTATTCTGTGGTGGCCAATAAATAAACAAAACAGCTGTACATCTACAATCAACTTAAAGCCCACAGCTCCTATCCCAACAAACATCCAAGATGAAGAATTGGTCCATTAATGTGGAAACTCAAAATATTCCATGAATTGGTCTGAAATCCAAAAAAGTAATCCAATACAACAGATTAGTCTTCAAAAGGCCTTCTTTGCAATGTCCTTTCTTCCCCTAAACTATAGCTCACTGTGCTTCTCAATTGTGGGTGTGGCCAAATTAACACAATTACTGCACAATTACCTGCTTTCAGTTACTCCCCATTCACAACACAACACAATCCCATTAGACATGAATACTTCTTTTTTTTTTTAAAACAAACACCCATAACTGTTTTCTGTGACTAAACATGCATCAACATTTCCCTGCCATGGTTCAGACCAAATTGATCGAGAGAGAAATACATCCCTGGGTGATTGAGCCTTGGTAACAGTACAAAGTGTAAAGAAAATAATATCCGGTGACTTACATTTTCCATCCATACATTTGAAATTTGATAATCAAAGAAAGTGAAATTGTGATGTGGATAAAGTTGGCTTTTTTGTTTTTTACATTTTGAATTAATAAAATAACCACTAAATAAATCCATTCCAACTGAAATAATTAATATTGCAGTTGTAGGTTAGTGACTCCTCCCCTTTTCCCTTGTTTAGATGCAGGTCTGGTGGGATCGTTAGCTAAATGTGAAACACCTGAACCTAGGCAGAGCTATTTAAGAGCCGTCTACCTGCCAGCGCACGTTCTCTCTCTACAGACCAGTGCTCACCTCCATTCTTGGCAGCATGGCTAATCGTCCTGCATTTTATGATTATTGTTTAATCTTATTTTTAACCCTACCCTACTCATTCATGCACACGTTACACGACTGGTTGTTTAACCAACTACACATTACAGGGATGTTAAGGGGGTTTGTTTGTAATTATACGATATAATGCTCCGATCAACAGCATATTGGATGGTATGGATAGAAATGTAAAAATCCTAGGTATTGCATGTACCAATAGTAATGTATGCTGTCATAGTAATCAACAACTCTGATCGGCTCTATTAGAGCTCTTGCTCTAATGGTCCATTCACAACACATAAAAACCGTGCAGTTCAGTTCTTTTATTTGGATTTCATTGTCCACTTTGTATTTCCTTCATAGAGAGAGAGAGAGAGAGAGAGAGAGAGAAATTGGGTCCTTTGTAGTCAGGCCACCTGCAGTCCAAAATCACCTTTATTGTCTAGTGAAGCCTCCAATCAGTGTTTTTCTTTCTAGTGCAGGATGTCTCGGCTTTGATGACAGAAAGTAAAGTTAGAGGGCCAGAGGAAAGAACATTTTTGTACTTGTTTAAGATAAGCATGTTGCAGCACACCAAGATTATTATCATTAACGAAAACTAATGACAACGAAAACTAGGTGCAAAAAAAACATTTTTGTTAACCGAAAAAAAAATGAGGCTTTACAAAAAACAAATTATAACTAAAACAGTATTTTTTGTTTACGAAAACAAATATGTAATTATAGAGAAAATGTGTTTGTCAATTTATTTCATACATAAGCCGGTAGCACTTCATTTTACAGGTCCGACAATTTCATGGTAAGTAGGTGATAATTAGCAATCAATGTATTTGAAATGCCTTTGAAATTACCCCCAAATTACCCCAACATTTAGCTGAGTTCAACCCTCAGCAACTCAAGTGAAACACCAAGCCTAGACCTTCAACTCTTACACCATTGAGAACAAGGCTGTCAACTACTGTGCCTGGTAAGACTATAAGTTCTTGTTCCCCCAGATTGTGTTTGGCCATGGGTCTACACTCATTATCACCAGCAGGTAAGGACAACTCAGAGCCCCGCTCTTGGTGAATATCAAAACTGACACCGTCTATAATTAATGTCCATGTAAAATAATGTAGGCCTAATTACAAAGGTATATAATTCCTCTATATTTTGCATGTGAGCCTATTTATGACTATCAATTAACTTGGTAGAACTATAAAAAATAAATTACCTGTTAATTGTCAACTGCTTATTGGGAAATAGAATATAATTATACAATTATTTGGTTGTAATTTACAAGAAATTTCAACTGTGTTACTTGCTATTTATCACCAACTTACCATTGAAATTTGCAGATCTGTAAAATGAAGTGTTACCCATAATCCTAGTATATATGAAATCCTAGGTGGATATGAAATCTATCTTCTATCTTATTTTTTAGCTGTGCCAGTTTTGGTCCACGCTTTGCCTGACATGGCGGCAAAAGTAGGGGGAAAGCGGCAGAGTCCCATTTGGGATTACTTTGAATATGACTGTCTCAGATAAGAGCCGAAGGTGATAAAATATGTGGAACATTTCTCGAGGGGAAAAATCCCTCGAATCTAAAAGTCCATTTGAAAAGCTTGAATAAGAAGGCTGACCTAGCTTACCCTGACATGGTAAGGGAGAACGCCCAGCCCCTCTCCCCCTGCCCCGAAACAGAGGCTAACCCCAGGCCAGGCAGCATGATGGAGCACGAGTGAATTGTGGCAGTAGACCCTGCCACACGCCACGGCTATGCTGGGCTCCTCCGTCACACAGGACACAGGTAGATTTTGTACAGACCGCTATATTGGAGAGTTGGCAGAACGTTACAGCCAAAGCAGATATAAAACACTGACATGTCCGAGCTCTCGCTCTCTCTCGCTCTCTCTCGCTCTCTCTCGCTCTCTCTCTCTCTTTCAAGTGTGTGAGAGTGTGGTGAAAGCTGATTTATCCTGGGAGCCTCGATTACTCCCATGCACCACAGGTGTACAGCCTCACTCAGCCCCAGAGTCCCATCAGTCTGACTCGGGCCATGTGCGGCTATCAACCACAAACTCCACATGCCCCCAATGCGGAATTGAGGCTGGGGAGGGCAAGGGGGGGCGGCCGCCCCCCCCGCCCCACACCAGCACCCCCCAACACAGAGACCACACGAACAAGCAGAGGAACGACGTAGGGGCACGCGCGCGGAGAT
>JAOPJH010072531.1:0-10376 GCA_027122575.1 Merluccius polylepis
ACACACACACACACACACACACACACACACACACACACACACACACACACACACACACACACACACACACAGTTTGAGATGAAGATGCTTTGGCCCATTTTCAGACAGTCTGCATGGAGATGTGGGAGACAGTAAGAGAGGGAAGGAGACATATGCAGCCGTCAGTAAATAAGAACTGAAAACAGAGAGGCGACAGACAAAGAGTTTGGAAGGAGGGATGGAGAGAGGAGAGAGAGAGAGAAGCAGCTGTGGACCGTGGATGTATTGCTGTGGACGGTATAGCGAAAGATGAATAAAGTAAGATCAACTTCGGAGAGGTCAATATCAATATGGCTCCAAACACTACTGCATGCATATCCACACATATGGATATGCAGTATGCATGTGCCATCTGAGCTGTTGTATACCTTTGCACCAGCAGCACAATGCACATGTTTGACACTGTGGTGCCAAACATGTGCATGAAATACATTCATAACATACACATGTTTATTAATATCGCCCTTGCTATATGATGAGTATAGCTACTGTGCACGGATGATCGATTTGAATAATTCAAACGATGATGAAATGTCAACTATCACAACTTTTTGTCAGGTGGTGATTATTAGCAATAGCCTCAACTAGAAATCCCATTCGGTGAACGCTTATGAATATGCATAGCACCATCTAGTGGAGAGAGTTTGCAAGTTCTAATGTATTGGTTTGCAATTGTTGTGTAATGTAATTATCAGGTGTTTTTTTTGGAAAGCAAAGTAAAACTAGGATATCTGCTATTTCCTACCCTAACAACCTTGAGCAGTGACCTAAGTCAGTTGATTTATTTAAGTTATGCACAATGGATAAATGAGAGATAGCCTATAAAGGAGGAAAACAAATACCTTGTATGTAGAATCGAATAACGGGTGGCAAATGTTAAATATTAATGTCAAGAACCAGAACATTGTTAATGTATTTGAAGTAGGTTGGTTGTGTGGGCTATATAATATAGTTGTAGGCCCATCATGTTCACATAGTGTATTTTCATATTTATAGTGCACGTCCTCTAACCAGCCACTAGATGTCGCCATTGAAACCAATAGTTAATTCAAAGGGAAATGAATGAGCTAGTAACGAGATAGCTGAATTTCAATCAATCTCTAAATATTTCACATATATATGTATATATACATAATAATTATGATTCAATTTCTCCAAATAAGACTAGCGCCTAAAACTGTGGCAAACATAACACAACACGTTAGTCCAACGTGCTAGCTTAACGACCGCTCGGGGTTGTTGTTTTTTTTAGCAATGAGCTCAAGAAATCCACCAAAACTTTATTAACCAAACCCCAACTGGATGAATGGAGACGTGTGCGAACAAGTGTCTGTAAACTGACCGTGGGTCGGCTCTCCCTCGGCTCTCCACACCAGGAAGCAGAGCCCAAGCCTGAAACAAACCGACCCCAGGTCAGTTTCCAGGCTCGGGGACCGGCGACCACGTGTTTCCTCAGCCCCCGGGTCGGAGCCGACCATGTGCCGAGCTCCAAGATGGCGTTGCCGTGGCTGGGCAAAGAGAAGGGTTCAAACGCCGGCCACCGTGGGTGTCTGAGCGACCACACGTCCAGCGAGGTACGGGTTTTATTACGCAATGCGTCGACGTTGCTATATAAAAGTGACGGTGTCGCGAAAGCCTCGCGGGGGGCGACGCCACGACGACCACATGTCCGCACAGCGACACGTGGCTAGCAAGCTAGTAGTACTGCCAGTAGTAGTAGTCATGGTGGTGGTGGTGGTGGGGTAATACGTTTGATGCGCGCGTGTGTGTGTAACATTTGACGTGTTTATATCACGCGGATGTGTTCATCCAGGTGTTAGTGTGTGTGTCGCCTCAAAAAGGAGGGGGTGGTGGTGGATGTGTGTGTTTAAAGGGGTTGATGTGTGCGTATGGGAACAGGATGTTCCCGCAGTGATCACATCCGTAGCGAGGCGGACATAAGGTGGCGATTCATTCTGTTTGATCATCAGTTCACACGCACACACACATGCACGCGCGCATGTGTCGCGCACACGCGCGCGATGTTTCTAATGGTCCATTGGAAACGTCGCGTGTGTGTAGGATAGTCCATTAAATGGACGATCCTGTATGGCCACAGCCTTTCTGCACTGTCGGTGCTGAGTGACAAAAAAAAATCAAATGTTCATGGATTGATGGTTCAGTCTGTCTGCTACAGTCCTAGTAGGGGGGGGGTCTGTTTTCACTAGTGTGTGAGTGTGAGTGTGTGACTTGATAGCGAGTCAAGAGCCGCCTAGAGCCCCGGTTTGGGAGTTCATTCAACGCCCAACCTATCCCCATGTCCTTATCTCCTTATCTCCTTACAACCTCACTGTTAGCCCCACTGTCACTGTTATCTGGAATAGTTAACCAGCATTAACAATGCTACTGCAATTCCTTTCTTGCAGGAACTATTTCGTACTTTTTCACACATGAATGAATGGGATATGCAATTACACAATGACATGTATTAGGCAGAACAATGCTGTGCAATGTAAAAAGTATATATATTTAAAAAAAAGAACACTGGAAACACTAGTCTGACGATTGTATTGATGTATTACATGGTATAGTAGTATAGTGGGAATGACTGAAGGACGATGTGTTCATGTAGAGCAGGTCATCCACCCACAGGACCACCAACAGGTGTCTGTCATACAGTCTACTGAACACAAATGAACTGGATTGCTTGAAAACCAATGCATGAAATCCCTCCCTATGTCTCGCATGGGCAGATGGACCTGATGAAAGCAGACCTGGAGGGTGTGATGATGAACACGCAGTCCTGTATGGACCACTCCATCCTGGCCATCTTTGAAGACTCAACAGTTGCATCGGAGGTCAGGGTTACAGTATGCAGCAGAATAACAGAATTAGTATTCGATGTAATCCACTAAACTAAACAAGTGCCATTCCTAATACTTCAACCATAAGTTTAAAGGAATTACAATGACCGCCTACAGTTGTATTCAATCTGGAAAATGTATCATATTGTTTTGAAAGGGTTGAATTAACCTGGAAATTAAACAAAAATAAATAAATAAAAATCCCCATTATGTAATGACAAAGGGATGACCAATTACTACATAAACCACACGGCATTGTACCTCTGACTCTGCTCCTGTGTGGGAGTTAGCTAATGGAAAACTAGGTGGGCGTGTTCAACATTGACATGACGGTTCATTTACACAAGAGGAATGAGAAATACTTTTACATGCAAACAATGCACGTAAAAGTAAAGTTACATTTGTATGTACCTTTTCAGCTGTGAAAAAAAAGTGCCTACTCATTGTATTCGTACTGTTTAGGATAAGATTGATGTTGAGGAGGAGAGCGAATCGTCGCTGTTGACGGCATTAACGGAGATCTTGGACAGCGTAGAAGATGATGGAGGCACTCTGTCTCCGTTCGACACGCTCCCTGACTCCGAGTACCTCAAAGACCAGAAAGCCAGGAACACTTTGTCGGTAGGTTGACGCGTCTCTCGTCTTATTTGTCACATACACACACGAGAAAATATGGCCTGCACGTGTTTTATAATATGTTAAACAATTCAAGCTTCTGTTGACCCGTCGTTGATGAAGTCAAAATCGCTAACCCATTCTCCTTCTCTCCTAGGAGGACCGACGGCGGAAGGCCACACTCAGGTCATCCACTGTAGTTTTCACACAGAGGAGGCCTGAAGAAGAGGAGGAGGAGGAGGAAGCCCAGAACATGCGCAGGCGCCACAGCCCGCCGCGGCCATTCACAACGCCGTACCAGAAGGCCATCCACTGTACGGCCTCGCTCCGAGTGAGAGCGGAGAAGGACGCGGAGATCTTGGCCTCTGCCTCTCTGGTGAACCTGGTGAGGCTCATGCACCCCTACTGTCTGCGGGTGTACCGGGAGGAGGACGGCACTTCGTGGTCCAGGAGGACGGCCTCCTCCTCCTCCTCCTCCAGGCCCAACTTGAGCCCCGCACTGCCGTCACAGGGGGAGATTCTGAGGTATGTGAAGCCCTCCGGGGACAGCGACGAGGAGATCGACGTCGACCTGCTCGACGAGGAGGCCACAGACGGCGGACACCGGGATGTGTGCACTGAGGCCGCGCAGCTCAAGAGCGCGCTGGTGAACAGGGATGCGTGCAGAAGCCAGGCGGCCAGAGACAGAAAGCGCGTGAGCTTCGGCCCCGTGCAGGTGACGAGCATCGGCGACACAGAGGAAGAGGAGTCGGATCCAAACGAGTTGACGGGGGAGGAAGAGGAAACTCTCTCTCCGGTCGATGACTCCGCCCCAGCACCCTTCACGCCGCCCGCCTGCGGACCCAGCGGCAACCAGGCCGAAGTGACCAATAACGATGCCGCACCGTCGTCGTCAGGTCAGGTCAAGGCCAAGTCCCTCAGCCTTCAACAGTACAGACAACTGCGGCAGACGAGACTGCCCCTGGTGGAGAAACAAGGTAACAACACCACCAAGTGGCCTTTACTGTCTGAAACTCCCAAGGAGCTGCCTCCCTTCCTCTTTCTGCAGGGAACAACAAAAACACACCGCGATCCCCCCAGCACCAGGAGCTGTGGCGGTAAGACTTTGCCCTACAATGCACACCATCACAGATCAAAACGCTCAAGGACCGAACCCAAAGCGATCTCCCCCTCTTGTCCAGTTTTAGACTGTACAGCTACTGTAGAAAATAAGCCCACGGCAGTGAGTAGCGATCCACCCAATCCAGTTCTCCTCCCAATGCCGGCTACCAGGCCAGCCGCCAGCAGGGCTAACTGTCCACTGGTACCGTCCCCCACCTCGGGCTCCACAGAGCCGACCCCCAGAGCCGCCCTCTCCGTCCTCCCCAGCATCAGCCTTCTTCACGAGATTCGGAAGCAACTAGCTAAAATGGAGCAACCGAAATCCAAGTTAGCGCTGAATCCAAACTCGGAGAGCACTGGGCTCCTTCAGATTCCCGAGGTTTCTCAGCAACAAGCAAAACCTCTGCCACCGCAGGGCCCTACAACACACACTACGGTCACTTCAGAGACAAGGAAACCACAGTCTACAGAATGCATACAGAGACCACTAAACGAGACAGAATCTTTGCCAAAGACCCCTCAGTCCCTCGACCCGGATGTGAAGACGGCGGCGAAATTTCCCTCGTCTTTGAGCAACTGTGCTCGACCGTCTGCCCCTGACAACGTTCTCAGACCGGTGGTGGAGGAGAAGGAAGCGACGGGGACCGCTCTCAGTTTAACCTGCCCTGAAGAACACCCACCTCCTTCTCAACCCAGCGGCCGGGTCTTCCCCTCGCTGGGGGACTCAGGTGAGAGTCTATTCTGTATATCTCTGTGTGTAATGCGTGATGTGACATTTGTACAAATGTGTTGGCGTCTTTTTTGAACCGGTCTGATTTGTTTGTGTGTAGGAATTGAAGCCACTGATCTGACCAGCCTGCTGGAGCAGTTTGAGGAAACGCAAGGTTAGTAGGGATGAATCATTTCCGTTAAAGGGAAACTACCAACGCCCAGTCATAGTGTCGGCTCCATTTGGCATTAAACTCAAGTTGTGAAATGTAACTAATATGGTAGTTACAAACTGAATGGTCCTTTTACTACATCACACACAATGCATCGCACCTCTCAATGTGCTACTGTCTAGGAAACTAGTTAAAAAGTTATTTTTAGTTATATTTTTACAACAAATACTATTATTTATGGTGGCCACTATGTAGGTTTTCTACTTCTCTGTCTATTTTGCAAAATAGAACAACATGTAAAACTAGACGATAGTAACTTCTGTTTTCCTGATGGGTGGCCTAACCCATTGTCTGTTTTGTTCCTCCTTCGACCACAGTGAACATGTCGGGGGAATATGAGCCGGAGGGACCATCCGAGAACTGTTCTGAAGAACGTCTTCAGACTAAACCTTTGGCAGACAGTTGTAGTAGCGGCAAAGTGGGTAAGTGTAGGGATGACTTGCCGCCTTTCTCTATTAGCGGCATTCACAATTCAAATCGGTCCAGTTATTAGCTAGTTTAAGTGTTGTTATAAACTAGTTGAGAATTGTATTGGATATAAAAAAAATAACAACTATGTAATATCAACATGAATTGGTGTATATGCGAATGTATATTTAATCACTACCATTCTTCTTTCCCGTCAGAAATGCATGGGTTGCTGCACTGTGAACCGGCTGGTCCTGGAGCACGGACCGGCCGGCCACCGTCTCCAAACGTGCCCGCGCTCACAGACTCGAACCTTGCCGCGCCGCAAACTACAAACCCAGACATCCCATCCCAAGGCGTGCTATTGCCCCCAAGCAGAGACACCGCTCTCCGCACTCAGGACCACACTCCCGCTAAGCAGCAGTGGAAGCATTCCCTGTTGTCCACGCAGCGAAGGCAGCCAGTCAAACCCAAGACCCCGGCAGCATTTAGGTCCATTCAGATCATAGACCCGCAGCCTCTGCCCTACAAGAAGACACAGACTCAAAGCCCCTTGAAGCCCGCCCTCACCCAGGCCTCTCCGATGCACCTGTCCTCCTCCTCACATGTATCCTCTGACCATGACTACTGTGCACCTCAGGGCCTTCCAGTCAGCGCTACTCCCCCTACGGATACGTCTTTCCCCAGGACTTCCTGTCAGGCTGACGTGCCCTCAGAGCGCGCCAACGCTTCAGAGAACCAACCGGCGGTTTCAGACACAAAGCTTCCCGCGGCGCCGGTTCCAAATTTCTCAGAGGGCGGGGCCGAGTTGGACTACTGTACCACTATGGCTACGGTGGAAGACGGGATGAAGCGGTGCATTTTTGCGACTCCGCCCCCCAGCCCTCCTCGGAGAGGGAGGGAGAAGGAGACGAGGAGGAGGTACAGGAAGTCCCGTCGTTCTGACTCGGGCTCGAATTCTCCTTCTTCCTCGTCGTCCTCGTCGTCGTGCTCGTCCTCCTCCTGCAGCTCCGGCAGCCCCTCTCCCAAGAGGAAGAGGTACCTGCGCCTCCTTCCTGCCGCCCTCTTTTGGTTTACTGCCTTGATTCTCATCGGACGCGTCAAATTAATTCTCGTATCCGTCTGTTGTCTGTGGCAGGTTTTGTCCTCAGCGTTCGGAAAGCAGTTCCTGCTCGTCGTCCAGTTCCGGTTCCCGCTCCCCTCCCCGGCGGTACCACTTCACTTACTCCAGGTCACGGTCCAGTCGATCCAGATCCAAGTCCTGGTCCCAGTCCAGGTCTCGATCCAGATCCCGATCTCCTCGGAACCACCGGAGGCGATGGAGAGGAGAGGTGTACAGGTTGGTAGTAGATCAATTGGTTCAAGTCGGACACCTTTCTGATGGTTATAGATGGGGAAACTGTTTGAAATCGCCTCACTATTTGCCAGTCCCAGTCTTAACCAACAACCTTTTGTCAAACAGAAGCAAGGAGTCCAGGCGGCCAGAGATGCGGCAGGAGATGCGGATCCATAAGCTGAAAGCCATTGTGAGTATGGGTCCTTCTTTTTTTTGTTGCTATCCATCCAGTGGTGAAGTGATTTCAATTTGGTCTCACCCATTGTCTCCATGCAGGATGAGCGCAGGGTCGTGTATGTGGGCCGCATCCGAAGATCCATGACACACGACGAGCTGAGAGAGCGCTTCTCCCTCATCGGACAAGTGGAAAGTGTCTCGCTTCACTTCCGAGACCGAAGGTAAGGAAACTTGAGTTCAAAGTTTGTTGGGTTTTTATATGTGTCGTTTTTTAATTCTCTGGAGATATAATCTGCAGTTTTATATGCTGATGTTCATCATTCTGCTCGACCTGCCTCCCATAGTGACGGCATACTAATGCTCATGGTTCTGCTTGCCTCCCATAGTGACAGCTACGGCTTCGTGACATTCCACCACATGGAGGATGCGTTTGCGGCGATCGAGAGCGGCAGCAAGCTGCGGAGGCCCGACGAGCTGCCATTTGATATCTGCTTTGGTGGAAGACGCCAGTTCTGCAAATCGGACTACGCCGATTTGGGTGAGGGTCTTTCATACGCGAAATCATCAGCCTTGTGAGACAACCCAGATATTCAAGTTTGCGTTTCGCAATGAATATCGGTCTGGCCTTGGCTGTGCAGCAATTGATTTCAACATATCGGCATGGCCTTGCGTTGTTAAAAAACTCAAACTCAAAAACATACTCGTATATTCTTCTTTGATAAAAGCCTTTTCGTGCACATTTCTATTTCTCTTTGAACATCATTATTTAGTCTATCTTGGATAAAGCTGTTTTGATTGCTCCGTCGATTTCTCCACTTTCCCTCGGGCGCCTCCGTTGTTTTGTTTTTTCTGTAATGAACTTGAAACTCCCTCCCCCGAGCGCTGATTGGTCTATCATTTTAGCATTTTTGGAAAAGGCTTGAGCCCAGATCAGGATGGTCTCACAATGCTAAAAATCTCCAATCAAGTTTTTAATCTAAAGGGTTATTTCATGTTCTATCCTCCTAGACTCTACCAAGGATGACGAAGCTCACGGCAAGTTTGAAGATCTGGACTTTGATTCATTACTGAAGCAGGCCCAGAAGGAAGGGAAGAGCTAAGGAGATCCTGGGGACGGTGGTTTACGTATGGCGGGCTGGAGATGGGAACGAGCAACAAACCTCGGACACATGCCTCTATTTTGTAGCACTAATTTTGCATTTTGTTTATATTTTTCACCTCACAATGCATGCAGACATATAATTGTTTAATTGTCTATACAAGAAGATACTAGCTAACACTATGTATTGGAACAGTTAGTGTTTGTTTTGGCATTATGTTCATATTTTGTACGTACGTAATACATTGTATATGTGGGTAGGGACGGTTAAACTTTGAAATGAGAAGTGTTTATCTGGTTTCATGAAATTACATAAATAAATGAGATATGAGATATGAATGAGTGAATTTGAATTCAGTTTGACAATCTAAATTCTTCAGTTATTTTATCTCATTTAAACATCAATGTGTTGAGATAAGGTTTACATAGTTACCTGGTTTGCCTTTTTATAATTGATCATCTCACGTGGAAACGATAAGATAGTCATGAATGGTAATAATATTTATTAATTGTTATCAAATGTGTTATTTGTAAGCAAGTTTTTAACATGGCCAATAACATTTGTATAAGCGGCATATTTGGTTTTCCACAACATACACAATAGTGTGTAGTGTGACTCATCTTTGCATCAATGCTCTTTATATGGGATGGTCATCTGTTAAATGGCAGATAAACAAGCATCCAGACTTTGAAACTGGGAGAGGTTTATGGATACTCAGTGTTGTATAGTTAAAAGTCATTGAAAACATATTAAGTATCAAAGTAGGCCTAATACAAATGCTTTCGCAATGGTTGCAAACTCCTTTTAGTTAAGTGCAAGGATAGGGATGCAATCCCAGACTGTAAGGATAAAACGCATTGAGGATGCAGTGTGCAGTGTAGCGCTGCTGAAGAAAATCCGTACTGTCCCTTTAAACCGCTAACCCGGCAGTCCATCACAGTGTTGACGTGCGTGTGTGTGGGTGTGTGGACCGCTAAATCCATGGTGGGTATATGGACTTCAGCCTTATGAACTTCAGGCATTGTAAAAAATATATGTCTTTCGCCAATCCACAATAAAAGTCATGCAAATGCAATGTAACCCTCGTGCGTAATATCCCTCTGCGCAGACGTGAGGAGGAGCACCGCACAACAGACCTGCTGCTGCACACAGACCCGCAGGAGTGTGTGAACTGTTATTGTCGGTACCACGGTATAGATACATGTCTGTGCTCTGCACTGTATGAGTCTCGGTCGTGTTTATATTGTGTGCTTGGGTCCAAAGCCATGTCGGAACCGGGCGGGACAGCGGAGTCCAGAACCAGGAGCTTCATCAGCGGGGTGGTGGAAGGTAACTGACCTGCAGCAGGTCCCCATAGGCGTAGTAGTATTTTATTGCACTTTTTAATTTTTTTTTATTTCAATTAATTACGTAGACAAACTTCATATGAAACGGTGACACTGACATCGATCTGTCTGTAATTTTTTTTTTGATAAAGGCTTTTATGGGCGACCATGGACTATGGAGCAAAGGAGACAACTTTTCAAAAGGTATTCCTCTCTTTCTACAAAACGGTGACGCCAGGTTTTGTTTTTGTTTTTTTGCAAGATATTTTCAATAAAAAGCTGAATCTATTATTATTATGATCATATCTATTACTAGGGAGCAGAAGTGGGGGTTGAACACGTACCTGTATGCCCCCAAGGATGACTACAAACACAGGATGTACTGGAGGGACCTCTACTCTGTTGAAGAAGCAGGTGAACACACACACACACACACACACACACACACACACACACACACACACACACACACACACACACACACACACACA